>JAGDQP010067010.1:0-11205 GCA_022664845.1 Lepisma saccharinum
CCGAAGGGAATTGGGTACTCAAGAAGTCCTCAGAAGGGTTTGCAGGTTTGAGTTGCTTGGAGAATGGGAATATTTGCAATAAAAGTCGAAGATATATACGAGTATATACAGAATATTTTGGATAATTTTAAATCCCATTATAAGTTAGCAATGGGATACTTCAAGGCAAAAGTAGGGACTAAGCGGGGCAGTGACAAGCAAGTGAGAAAGTTTGGATTTGGCAAAAGAGACAACAGAGAAGAACGAGGAGAGTGAAGAGAGACTAATAAAGTTTTCAGAAACCAATAAACGATTCATTTCGAGTGCAACTTTTAAGAAGAAAACTCAGATGAAATGAACATAGGAAGGCTCAAATGGAGCTGGAAACAAAATAGATTATATTCTATCAAATAACAGAGAAAATGGTCAAGACTTGCATCTTCTGAACAGTTTCGAAATCTCGAGTGATCGTTGGGTAGTGAGATGAGAGTGAAATAAACACTAGATTAGAGAAGGTTATCAGAGGAAGTCGTCGTTTTACATTGAAAAAAGAAACTAGAGAAAAGCAAACAGATATCCGGTACAGAACTAATCAACACAGTCAGCGCCCGGGAAGAGATAGAATATTAAGAAGATATCAATTGCAGAAATAATGTACTGACCGGGATAATAAGAGAGAAAACAAAAGAAATAGTAGCATGACAAAGGAGAGTAAAATCTCGGAAGAAACAAAACTTTTGGTGAAAAAAAAGGGAAATAAAAAGGGAGAAAATACAATAACTAGAATCGAATATAAAGATATAAATAAAACCTGAAGGAAGAATGTACGAAAATACAACACAAATATTGTTAGGTAAGAAACTACTGAAAACAGCTTGAAGAAAATCAAACAAAACAGTTCTTGAGCTGGGGTAAAACGAATACTGGTGGTTGAGGAACCTGATGGGACGGTAACAAGAAGTTAGAAAAATATTTGAAAAAAAATTAAAGAGATTTAACTACTCCGATGAAGAACTAGGAAGAGAAAAGGGAGAGGAAAATGATGTAGAAGTTCCAGACATAATGAAATAATATACCGTATTACTGTATCAATTTTTTGAAGCTAGATTGAAAGTGAGTGAAGAGGGCGGAACCTGCCAAAGGTAAAGTGTTTCTGTGTAATGTGAACATCCCAGAAATTACATTATATTTCCAAGAATCAAACCAGTCGCACACACTTAAATATTTTAGAAAAGTTCCTTGATATATTCGCTAATCTATCTGAGAAATGTCGGGATTTAGTTATCGCCAAGAATCTTGAAAAAAGCCCCAAATAATTTATTTCACGTGATTGGAAATTATTAAATTGCAGTATATTACTCACCTGTTTCGTATCAAATGTTCTTTATTTTAAATAATGTTCAATCATCTGTGTTAGGTGCTTAAACCTTTGTCAGCAACATATCGAAATTTCTCCTCGCTTTAACTTTACTCGGTCAAAGTTGCGTCCTCAGCTTGGGGGTTTTGGGGGCTGTGCCCTCTTTATCATAACCAGACTCTGCGGGTTATTGTTTCCCTTGATATCGATCTGTACCAAACCCACAGGGGGCTACGCACCCATAGTGAAGGTTTGCCCCATTTTTTGTAACCGACTCGTCATGGTACACATTCATACGAAATTTCGTTTGTCTAGCCTTAGTGGTTTGAAAATGTGTTTTCGGGCGGCCATTTTGAATTAAAGATGGCAACTTTTTAATGTTTTATTATATTGTCGTGACTTACTCGTGAAGGTACACCTTCAAATAAAATTTAATTTCTCTAGCTCAAACGGTGTCGAAAATGATTTTTGGACGGTCATTTCGGATCCAATATGGCGACGTTTCTAAAATTATGTAATATTTTCCTAAAATACTCGTCGTAATGCAAATATATGCCAAATTTCGTATCTCTAGCTCAAACGGTGTCGAAAATGCATTTTTAGATCCACGATTTTGGATTCATGATAGCGTCTTTGGATACATCATGTAACATTTTCTTAACCTAATAGCGATAATGTACCATTATGCCAAACTTCATCTCTGTAGCTTCAACGGTTTAGGGTCTCTTTTTTATACAACAATAGGTTTGGCAGCCATTTTGGATTCAAGATGGTGACTTTTTCAACATTTTGTAATATTTTCCTAAACTATTCGTCATAATTCATACCAAGTTCCGTGCCTACTCAAACGGTGTGGAAAATGCATTTTTAACGTACGCCATTTTGGATCCAATATGGCGTCTTTGGGTAAATTGTGTAATATTATGTTGACTTACTATTGATAATGTACTTCTATACGAAATTTAATTTCAATATCCCCTGCAGTTTAGGCTGTGTATTCTATAAAACAATAGGTTTAGCAGCCATTTTGGATCCAAGATGGCGTCTTTCAACACATCTCGTAATATTTTCGTAACCTACTGGTGATATTCTACCTTTGTACCCAATTGCATTTCAATAACCACAGACGTTTAGCCTGTATATTCTAAACAACAATGGTTTTGGCGGCCATTTTGTATCCAAGATGGCATCGTTTTTAACATTTGATTATATTGTCATGACTTACACGTGAAGACACAGCTTCAAATAAAATTTCATTTCTCTAGCTCTAACTGTGTAGGAAAAGATTTTTTGGGCGGCCATTTTGAATCCAAGATGGCGACTTTCCCAAAACATTTTATTATTTTCCTAAACTACTACTTATGATAAAGCTTTATGTTAAATTTCGTGCTTCTACCTCAAAGGTTGTGGAAAATGAAATTTTAAGTCTGCCGTTTTGGATACACGATGGCGTCTTTGGGTAAATTGTGTAATATTATATTAACCTACTATTGATAGTGTACCTGTGTACCAAATTTCAATTAAATAGCCCCAGTAGTTTAAGCTCTCTATTCTATACAACAATGGATTTGGCGGCCATATTGGATCCAAGATGTCGACTTCTACAAAATTTGAAAATATTTTCGTTACCTACTAGCAACAATGTACCATCATTACAAATTTCAATTCAATAGCCCCAGCCGTTTAGGCTCTATTGTATACAACAATGGGTTTAGCGGCCATTTTGGATCCAAGATGGCGACTTTTGCAAAATGTCCGATTTCTTCCTTTACCTACTCATGGTCCTACACCTTCATACCAAATTTGGTGTTTGTAGCTTCAGTAGTTTGGCCTGTGAATTTATATGGATGAGAGTGTAGTATGTGGATTGATGGATTGGACGAAAAATCCTTTGGACTAAAAGTCGACTGGACGAAAAATCCGTTGGACCAAATGTCTTGTGGACGAAAAATCCATTGGACCAAAAGTCGATTGGACGAAATGTCTTGTGGACGAGAAATCCGTTGGACCAAAAGTCGATTGGACGAAATGTCTTGTGGACGAAAAATCCGTTGGACGAAAAGTCGATTGGACGAAATTTCTTGTGGACGAAAAATCTGTTGCACCAAAAGTCGATTGGACGAAATGTCTTGTGGACGAAAATTCTGTTGGACGAAATGTCTTGTGGACGAAAAATCTGTTGGACGAAATGTCTTGTGGACGAAAAATCCGTTGGACGAAATGTCTTGTGGACGAAATGTCTATGGACTAAATATCCCTGGACTTAATGTCGTATGGACAAAATGTCTTTGGACGAAACGTCACCCGGCCGAGTTTATAATCTTCAGCTCGTAGTTCGAAGATTATGCGTCGGTCATTTCAAACGTTATGCAGAAGATAGCAGAACACTAATAGTCCAGTAAAATTAGTGTTAGAGATGGAAATAACTAACACAAAGCTAAAATTTTCAGAATTGGCACAGTTTGGTGTTACCCATAAATCCTTCAATGCGTTTTGCTAAAATCGCTCAAAATTAAATATTGCATTTGGAAGTTTATTTTTATCTATGTATACTAATAAAGTACAATGTATTTATGTTTGTTAGGTTTTAAAATGCAACTTAGAAGTAAGTTATAAAGTTGCAAAATAGCACACAGCTGTGTATAACATCCATAATGATAGAAAAAATCCAAAACTAGAGATAAGTCACTCCATTTTGTCAGTGTTGCCAACTTATTGAAAAACATAAATTGCGAAATGGTTTCTGTAGCGTTCAGTACATCTATACCAAACTTCCCAAGAATATTCTTCGACATACTACCCACATAGCACAAACACGTGTAATATACGTATAATACAGATATGATTTAGACATTCAATATATCTAATATATATGAAAAATTAAGCTAGAATACATATTTTAGACGTATACTCCAGGTTTATACGTCCTACCCTTATACGTATGCCACATGTTCTAGCGAACATTTTGTAGTTACGCTACTCTTTATTCCTCCAGAAAGTGTTCTAGTTATTTTTATTCTTGTTTTAGTGATTTTTGATTTATATTTTGTGAAGATGTATGAAACCTAAGTTGAAACACTGATGTATGACAGAGCCGCCTAACGGCAAAAAATGTAACTAGCAATTTGTACATGTCGACAGGAGTGACAGTGACCACGAGTCCTCATAATTGCTTGTGAATACCATCAGGGGAAACAACTAGATAATTGGTGTGTTCGATATTGAGATAGAAATTAGATACTGATTACGTAATAGAGTACAGCGTAACTACATTTATGAAGTCTATCAGTATCTATGGATTCCTGATTGCCATCCTTGTGGAATTTCTAGATCGTCGTATTTTGAGTTCGTATTTGTTGTTAGTTATTCCTGAGAATCTTCAATTTCGCGTATATTTTGGTAAGTGTGAATTTTCACCAGTTTCAGTTTCGTCGGATTATGTGACTTCTTCGTGTATGAGTGAGATAGTTTATTTGAATGAAGTATGTTCTACATGTAGTAAATATTGGTCGGGAAATGTATTGCTTCAATTGGGTTTAAGGAAATCGTGTTTGGATGAACTTGAATATAGATTCCTTCGTAACGTCGAAAATTTGGTATCGTATGAATCTATTGCCATCGTATTGTATGTCGCGATAATATTGTTGTTAAAGTTTTGCAATTATCTTTCTAATCTATCTTACGTTGATATCAGAAGGAATTATTTGAATATTCCAATTTTCACTTTTCTTAGTACCCACGTGTTCGGTTTGATAGCCGGCAATAGGGTTCGTGACCACTACCTGGTATCTCCTAGTATATTCGTGCGATATTATCCATATTTGGTAAATGTTTTCTTGAGCGATTTAATAGTAGATTCCTATTTCCGGATCGTAGATTTGTTGCGTGAAATTGTGAAAACCACAAGAGGGGATGATAGGAATCCAAGTGATAATTTGAGTGAAAAGGTTGGATACACTGTTTATCAGGGATTTGAGTGTAATTATTTTTGTATTAATTATATATTCATATCATAGTGTATTTATTGAGTATATTGGAATATGTCATAATTTCTACGATTTGTTCAGTCGATTCGTTGTATATGATTATGACCTATAGAGCGATACGTCACATTTGTAATGAGATTGTAATTTGCTATGGATTTGACAAACTAATAGTTCACATTATACGTTTTATGAAAAAGGATTTCTAGATTTGTTTCTGAACTTACTATACAACTTTCTTACCTAACCTACAGTAAAGGCTTTAATTGTGGGGTCGCATCGAGGATCCTCCCCTCTGTTTCAGCTCCTTTTGTCGGTTACTCTTGTTATAGTGGGTTGCTGGGTATTTTCAGTGACAGAATATTTTTCTCAAACCGGAAATAACTGGCGGCTTATAGTGGCAGGAGTGACTGCCAGGAGAGGGTTGTTACAATGTATAAGACATGTCTAGTTAGATATTTGTCATACATGTGGCAGACATTTGTTAGTGCGTGTACTGTGACATTCCTCTTAATTTTTGCCCATTTTTCGAACTTTTGAATACACACTCAACAGTATTTTAGTATCCTAAAAGTTCACACTCGAGTAGTCTGTGCGTACGCATCCTCATCACTTACTATATAGTTTATCATAGGAAGTGATGAGGATGCGCACGCACAGACTACTCGAGTGTGAATTTAGTATACTAAAATATTGTTAAGTGAGTATTCAAAAGTTTGAAAAAATGGGCAAAAATTAAGAGGAATGCCACACTACACGCACTAACGAATGTCTACAAAATATATGACAACTGCTTATGCCCGCCATCCCACCTGAGGTTTTCAGTGTTTTTCTCTGTCTAATGAGAAGAATATCACGCTAGTACCGCTCTGACTTCTGCCTTCGTCTCATAACTCTTCTTGGAAGCGTGCTCTCCAACGGCCGTAATCCCCCGACAAGTGCATAAGGACAACATATAGTACAACAAGTAAGTACAGTAATGCACATACTATGCGTGCACTTCAGTAAATCTATTTTACACAAAATCCTGGATATTGATTATAATACAGTGAGCGTTGCTATTTACCTAATAAGGTTGCACTACACTGTAAAAAATAGAACACTTTTTTTACACTTTTTTGAACACCTTTGAGCACTTTCTGGAAACGACTTTAGCTCACTTTCGAACACTTTAATAGTGTCCAAACGTGAACCAAAGTGCTATGAAAGCGTCTCAAAGGTGTTCAAAAGTGTGAAAAACTGTCCAAATGTGTTCCCTTAATAGTGCTACAAAACTGCTCAAAAGTGCATAAAAAGTGCCCTTATTTTAATATGTTCTAAAAGTGCATTTTGGAAACGACTTTTGCCTACTTTCAGGACACTTTATTTACTTTCAAGCACTTTTGGAACATTTTAAAAGCACTTTCTCGACAGTTTCATACATAATATTAGGTGTCATTCAGATATTACGTCAGCGTATTTTTGGTCAATTTAGACCCCTTCCCCCTTAGTAAGCAACATTAACTGGATGTCCTATCCCTAATACTAAGACGCCCAGCAAAAGTAAACAAAGCTTGAACAACCTCGCCCCAGAATGCTTATGTAATACTTGAACGACTCCTGACAAAAAATGTATATGCTTCAAATACATATTTAACTGGCGCGTATTATCAAAATTTATCTTTGTTTTACTATAAATAACGAATTTTGATACTACTTAGTAGTTGTATTTGAAGCATATACATATTTTTGTGTCAGAAATCGTTCAAATAATACTTCTGCTTTCTATGGCGAGATTCAAACTCTACTTATTTTGGGTGGGCTTCTATGCATTAGAGATAGGGCATCTACTTAATGTTGCTTACTAAGAGAGAGGGATCCAAATTCACCAAAAATGCGCTGACATAAAATCTGAACGACACCTAAAATATTTAGCTGCGGCGCATATCAAAATTTATTATATCCACTTTATTACTAAAAGCTTGCTTAGCAAAAAATTTAAATATTTTTTATCTATGGCTAAAATGTTGCGAATTGAAACCCCATTTATCCGTGTTAAAACGGCTTCGAATTCACCTATTATGATTTTAGCAAATGTTTCCACTGTTGATATAACGGATTTTTTATACTATACGCCGCAACTTTAACTTCAACCGGGAATCTTACGCAGGTAGTAAGTCGATATAGTTGGTAAAAAAATGTATTAAAAAACAACACTGGGTACAAGAAAAACAGGCTGTAGTATAGTTTTTGACCTGCAATTTGCGTGCCTTAGTTGGCCTGGGCTGGACATTCCGACTGACTCCTTTCCGAATATTTGTCAGAGACGAATGTCTGGATGGTACCTTCCTTCGAGGATTGTCATATGCTGCTAGTCTACAAATAAAACATAAGAACACATGCAAAAAGAAATAATCATCCACATCAATAAAAATATATTTTGATTTTCCTAAACTCAGAAAATTTTATTTCTATAATAGTTTAATAGTAAATTGCAATACTAATTTAGTAAAAAAATTTAGTAAAAAAAAAGAAACTAGTAATGATTTTTTTTGTAAAAAACATTAAACTTTTCTTTTAAAGTAAAAGAAAAAGAACTTAACAGTCAGAAATGAAAATTGTTCACATTAAACACATGTAACTGTTTGTGTAAGTTTTCAACTTAATCCTTTAAACACACGGAAACATCAATATGTACTTTTCTTGGTCCCACAATGAAGGCATAGGTGTGCCGTGTGCTGGATAGGGCTCGGCCCCTGCGAGCCCTTTCTTAAATTGTTTGGAGAATACCTCTGACTGAAGGCCAAGTGGAGTGCCTGTGACCAGGTGCAGCGTTCGTAATTGCCCTCTTCGACGCATCCTAGAACAATAGATAGTATGAATTTACTATAATAATACATGAACCACATGGATATATAAAAGTGACATTTTTTGTGAGGAAATTAACAAATCAAAAAGCAAATATAGCAAATGAGCAGTCGTGTCTCAGTAAATAGATAATTATGATAAAAGGAATTAAATTAGCGGTAACAGCATTCTGGCTTACGCCCGTCCCGATCAGTAGATAGAGCGGTAATTGTCTTTGCATTTAGAAGATTCGAAACCGGTGACCAGCCATCCTGACCGGCCTTTTAGGGTTTGCTCTAAATCACACAAGCAAAATGTCGGGATTGTATCTTCAACAACGGCCCTGGTCGACGCCTTTCCACAGCCTTAGATGCCTGAAGTAAATAATAATAATAATAATAATAATAATAATAATAATAAACAATATACAGAACGGCTGTACCTCAGTCGGTAGAGCAATGCCTCAACAATCGGAAGTTTCTGAAATAGTCCCAGTGGCTTCTCATTCTGACTGAGATTTTGCCAGAATTTTACTTTAAGTATATCAGGCAAATGTCGGGATAGTACTTACTAACTACGCTCTGACTGATATTTTCACACATCCTCTTCTCTACCCTATCCGGGCCTGACCTTGGGGATAAAAAGTATTATAATAATACTAATAATCGGAAGGATATTTCAGCCTGAGCAAAAGTTGACTAAAGGTCTTAAAAACTAAAATCCAGTTCCGGAACAACATTTGATTGGCGAGCACATTTCTGTCTTTGTGGGCCATCCTTTACTTATTTATTCTCATGTTTTCCACGGTTTCCATCACAATCACCAGACAGATGACCTCTTTGAAACATTCTTAGCCTTTGGAATCCATATCCCAAAAGAATGTTTGGTGAGGATCGCAAGTAGCTCTAATTTCTGACAGACTTAGGACGTAGTTGCCACTTCAGTCCAGGATACCACATTAAATTAATATCTTACCATACTCAAGTATTTAAATTTCTTTATTACCTTTAGGCAAATGTGGCTCAGACTGGATTGGGGAAGAGAGAGAGAGAGAGAGTAACGGAAGGTAATCGGCCAATTTCCGAGATACCATCTTCGCATTTTCCTGGTGTGACTAAAGAAAACCCTGGGAAATCTCAGGATGGGGGGCTGCTGGGATCGTTCCCAGAACTATAGGACTGCGCAATTAATCGATATATGGATAGGTCGATACTTTGAAGAATGGAAATATTGATACCATAAATCAAAATATCGAATATGGATAAACAATTTTTCGAGTTGATCGATATTCGATTTCAAAAGATTCTTCGATTCGATCGATATTCGATTTCCAACAATTTTTCGATATGAATGATTTCCGATTGCCAACGAATCTTCGATATGAACGATGTATGATATCCACCTGTCTTTATTAAGGTTGAACTGCGCTTAGCGGACCTAGGATGGCTGTTAACTTGACTACTTTACTTATCGGCCGTCCTCAGGCGAAAGAGGACGTAAACAAAAACATTCTTTAACCCGCACATATCAAGGACGAGTAGCAATGGATGAGCGACGAAATGATGATAGTCTAGGTTCTAAAAAAAAATATTTGAGCATTGAAGTAAAATTATTACTACGTAATTACTTTATTCTCTCTTTTCATTTTCTTTCGTTCGCACGTAATCCAAATTCTCGTTTTAAATATATACAGGGTGTTGCAAAATAACACTGACAAAACCACCTCACGAAATTCCTGACATGGAAATAAGTAAAACGTATAGACCATCCAGGAGGCAAAAATTTCAATGCCATAGGCTGACGAAAGTGTGAGAAAATGAACTTTATAGAGCTTATTATTTCCAATATCGTTAACAGTAGAACTGAGGCAACATAAGACCTGAGAGCCGCTCTATCCAAAAATGTATATTCTAAAATTAAGCAGTGCTCCTTCTTCATATGCTTTTGTATAGACAATAACATGCCATACAAAGTAAGTGCATATAGTACAAAAATACCGTATAAGAAGCTTGTAGCCATACTACACCTATGTCGTAAATCAAGGCATCCACCACGGAACGGCCATAGTTCAGTTGGTAGAACATTGGCTTAGCAATCGGAAGGTTCTGCCAACAAACCAAGCGGCCGGCCATCCTAACTTGAGGTTTTTACAGGATTAAAAAAAAACAACTATTTTTTATGGGCCTGTCTAGTAACTGTGTACTTTGGCCCGTCACGATTAGCCTTTAACAATTAAAATCCACGCCTATAACCCTGCCGGAACTCCCACCCGGGACCTTCGAGGGTTTTTTGTCATAGCAGTCGAATGCTGGGATCGTACCTACAAACTAGGTCCTGGCGATTACCTTGCAACATCTTCTTCCCTACCCTATCACGGACTGAGCCTGGGATACCTGAAGATGATAAACTACTGTAATTAAATTCAAGGGATCTAAAACCAAATTTCAAAAATCAATCCCCCACCCTTACTTACTGCTATAGATACACCCTGTATAATAGGGTGGAGTTAATGTCATAATATATTGCGAATGCCTGGGTGGTATCTTCACATTAGGTCCTGATCGATTCCTTTTCCCTCCCTATCTTACCCTGTGTCTTAGATGCCTAAAGGTCATAAATAAAATTCAAATTCAATATATGTATTAGGAGCAGAAAGAACTCGATAAAACATACAAATCTTTTAATAAATGCTGTCGAGAAAAGTTTTTAACTTTCCGGATGAGCATAATTCGGACAACCGGGGCCTCATTTTCTATTGGGTTTTCTAACAGGAGTCTCCTTTCCAATTATTTAAAAATGTGATAAACACAGGGGCGGATCCAGGTTGAATATTTGGGGGGAGTAATCGTTCGAGCTCGAAACAAGGTAACACTGTATTGAAAAAAAAATCTTTCGAATATTACTTCCTTCTTTATCTTCCTATTTTCAATTGTACTTGCTTGTAAAATGCACAACTCATCTACTATGTCAAATTACAATTTTTTGAATAACTTAATATTTTAACAAATGCAATACAAACACGCTTGATTCACAAATAAAAGTATAATGTGATTGTTAAGG
>JAGDQP010067013.1:0-11205 GCA_022664845.1 Lepisma saccharinum
AAAGGGGATGGCCTTCATCCAGCAGTGGATAGAAAACGGCTGAATATTATATATATATATATATTTCATAATGAGAGTTCCATTTGTTTTCGTAGGTTTTCGCTCAATGATGAATTAATTTTCTTGAAATTCGGCAACGTTGTATTTAATGCGCTATAAATATTACTCCATAAATCAATAGTGTTCAGTGCAATAGGAAATTACAAATCAATATGTTATGTGCTGATTTTAAAGATAACTAATTTTTACCATGTTTGGGAATGTCACTTGCATTACTACAACGATATAATATTCTGATTCCTTCATAAATATTATCTAGAACGAAACAATATTCAAACGTATTGTTGTTTTTTTTTCAGACAAACTAGAAATTAAATGTCTAATAAAACAATGCAAGAGACGAAAAATATAAACAATCTAAGACGGATTTACAAGTTCCACTCACGATGTCTTGAGTAACTGCCAACACGCTAGAATTATATGTAAACATCGTAAACAATCTGTATGACATATTGATGCAAATTAATTAATCAATGAGGTTAAGTGGCTGCAATTTTTACCACAAATGTAAAGTATATTTCAAATCGGAAAGGTAATATAAACGTTAAAATCGTGTAAATATAAATACTTTTTTATCCGGGTGGATTCTTATTTCTTTTTTTAATAAAATTACAACAAGTAGACTTATATGGAGTACGAACGTAGAACAGAGAACTTATTTTATATGCGAAACTAATATTAACTTTCTGTAAGTTTCTGAATTCAATATAGCTGAGTCTATAAAATATAATAATAATAATAGCAATGAGATATATACATAGAATATCCTATTTGTGTACTGAGCTGTAGAGTTTTTATTTCAAATTGTCTGCATGAAGTTTCGGAACTGAAAATTATTTACGTTCCTTATTTCTTTATCTGTTTCTTATCTGAATTAAACATATCTGTCAGTTCCGTGTTCGTCATAAATTAACGAATGTATAAAGGATACATGGCCAAATATTCTTTTAAAGATCCTTTAAGCTTAAATGTTATAACATTCACATACACATTTAAATGCGATATAATAAAAACATATACCAACGTAACTCAACCATTGTTAACAGTATAAATGTTCAAAAGTGAAATTAAACAGAGACTTCATCGAAACAAGAGTAGCATTTGTTTCGCACGTATTTAACTATGCCAAATTTGAGTTTGTTGGATTCCACCAAGTGATTCCCTGGTAAAGAAGAGGATGAGGTGGTTCCGGGAAACCCAAAACCAACACAACTTCCTTGCTATAATTAGAAGAATCTAAAAATCCTAACGTTTGAAAGTGCGATTAATTTGGAAAGCGAGAAGTCGTGCGTGGTCTTTCTGAACCGATTCCTAAAAGTTAAATGAAAACTTTATTTTACTTTTTAAAGCACTTTGCAATATATTTCAAGATTATGATATTGACTTTATAAGGAATTAAACTAGTTCCAAAATCTGTTTTAGGGGTAATGACTGCTTCACGGGGCTACAGGAACAGAATTAACAGAAACCTTAGAATATACATCTTTAAAGTACTATCCTCACACATGTCAACACTCTTCAGACAGTGGAATGAGACAATGAGAGGAAGGGGGGAACGTTATGGTGGGCCGAATTTTTTTTCAAGGTCAAAAGTTGCTTTCAGACGTGTAAAAAGTAATCATCCTACGTTGATGCCTTCAGGCTGCGGAATACCTTAGACGTTCGAATTTTACGTCAAAATTCGACAAATGTGGTGATCGTTTAAAGCTGTGTTATTATTCTTTTTATTTGTCCTAGATCTTAAGTAATGTCGTTTAACATCAATTCAGGCTTATATAATGAATCTGAATCGAAAAATTAACTTCACCCCAGATGATGTTCTTTCATTTTGGCGATAAAATATAACTCTCAATTGACTTGCTGAGAAACGATCCCCTAATCATAACTTGGAGCTTGCACCAGTGGGAGTTTGACTCGTGTCCACTCAACCACTCTATTAATAATACTATTATGTACTGGCATGACTTGCACTGAAGAGCTTATTTCATTTTCCAGTCTATCATTGATACCAAAATAAATCTATCTCGCACATTGGAAACAAGAACTTGAATAAATGTTGATATAAACTCCTTTATATATTGTTTCATAGCTTGAGAGTTTTGTTGCAGTTTCAATAGTTATTCGTCATCCTTTCAATGGATAATGTTGCAAATTTTCATTTGTAGCAGTTCGTACGTGCCGGAAGTTGTTGGAAACAGCAGTACAGACTTCACAGTGCAGAATTTTTAATCCACTTATGAAATAATCTACATTTATCAAAGCGGATAAAACACGCAATATCCTAATCATATTTGAAATTGAAAAAAAAAACTTTCTAAGTCAATATTTATCTCAGCGACACATAAGTCGAATACGTGTAGGTAAATAATATGGCAAATATTATCCAAAGTCGGTTCGGGTTGAAACACGCTGATGCCTTTCACCACTCCTCGTTAGCCTTGCCTCAGATTTTACATGTTTCTTTTTTAAAATAAATTAATTCATAAGAAATTACTATTTAATTACTGGAATATAAAGTTGTTTTAAGCGGATTATGTAGGTTTAATATGGGCCCCATAAATGATGAAGAAAGTAAGGATGTTATCGTAGAGGAATCTTGGGATGAGGCAAGTGTTCAGGTGAACATAGAGAAAACAAAATACATGATAAAAACCAGAATGGAAAATGATCATAGAAGTTGAAATATTAGAATTAGCAATGGGAACATGAAGGAAGAAAATATATTTATGTAGTTGGCGGCACAAACGAGCTAGTGGAAAACATAAAAGCCCCTTAGCATCAGGCAGCACATGATCCTATTCAGTCCAAATGAATCTAACATATAGATCAATATCAAGAAAGTTGAAATTGAAAATATATGCAATGGTTTTCTCAGGGTACTTCTTTACAGGTGCTCAAGCTGGAGTATGACCCTGCAGATTAACATATATCAAATGTCGTATTTAACAATAAGATAATAAGAAAGATATACTGCCAAAATAGGAAGGTATGAGCAAAGAATATAGGAGACTGCATAGGGAAGAACTTCAAATACTTTTTGATTTATCTTTTATTATAGGAATCATGAAATCAACGACTGGAATAAATTTGCAATATACCTTGTTTATGAATGGTCTTACTACAAACGAATACGCATAACTTATTTACAATTTAAGAAAACACGTCAGAAAAGTAAAATTATAGGCATAACATGATTGCAGAATACTTCTCGAGCAAAAGAAACTTTATTTATGCGTTTAATTATTTCAATAAAAGAAGATAGTCACGGGTATATTAAAACATATTTGACTAACAAATATGATTGGTCTAGTGCTCTAAAACTGTATTAGCCTGAACAGAAAACAGATAACTCCTTAACTCTCTGATGCACGCGTACATAGCATATTTCATCTGTTATTTCACATCTAAAGTTTGCGCTACCCTTTTAACTGTCTCAGTGTTTTTTTATTTGTTTTACTACAATTTCTGATGCTATTTGAGCATCAGGTGTCTTGCACTTCCTTTCGGGCGATACTACACAACGCTATGCAAATTCCTTATTTATTACCTTCTGTTTTCACACATATTGAATTTAACATCACATAAGATTTCAATTACGTCTTGCTCTCATTTGCAAGTGTAGTGTTAACACACTTTTAGATTTTAATTGGTATTGTGACAGCTGTTATATCATATTTATTTACGTATACATTATTTTTTAATGTTGTATATTTATTATGATACCATATTTATTTTTTAAAAAAAATATTTCAACCTCAATAAAATTAAAATACTAAATAATTATTACGAACATACATTCTGTATTGACTGCAATACATATTTCATACATTGTATGTAATTAGTATTAGCAAAACTAAAAGTAATGTGTAAGATTTTGAAAGTTTGTGTATTGTTTTAAAAATTTTTGTTTAAATATATGGTTTTCTAATTTTCTTTCAACTTTTTACAGAAATCTTCTTATGGCAATCCATTCTCTGAACTAGTAGGTGAGTAAATCTATGTTGTATACCGTACTTGCATTACCATAACGTTAATGTATACATTTCTAAGAAGTAACATTAACGAAATACTTTTATTCCAGCCTAAGTGGCAAATAAGCACGAATTTAATTAATTAAATAAACAATTTTCTTTCACTTTAAAGAAATAAAACGTCATCTCCTACAACATTTTATTTTGAGACTGCAGTGCAAAATGATATTTTACGAAAATAAATTAATTGCTTTTATTCAGTTTGAGTCAAGATTTAAAGCGTAGAACGATATCGAATAAGCTTGGTGCGAGACCTTCCATCGATTTTTTGTGCATTTCAGCGTAGCTTGTTAATTTGAATGACTTTGGTCGTGGGTGTGGTACTGATGTTGAAAGTAGAGCTTTATACATTACTAAACACATCATAAAGGAAGAAATGCCGAAAGCTAGTGCGTCTGTAAAAAACAAAAATGGATTTATATCCTAAACGATTTGTGCGAATTGCCAAATATAGTCGACAATATTCGAAATTGCAAAGCTGAACAAGAGTGAAGGATGTAGAAAGATGTAAAAGATTAAACTACGTTAAATTGAATAATGAAATACGCTCATTATTGTGAAAACAACTTTCAATACGAAGTGCCATAGAACGAAATATTTAATTAGTTCGGAAAATTTAAATTACATTAGATGTCTGCATAAACAGAAGTTTGAATTATTTTAAGGATATTCGTGTTTAACGATATAGAGGTATCGTTGCGATATACTTAAATCAATACTAATTTCACGCGACACACAACTAAAATACTTTTAATTAAAATATTCGTCATTCTATCACATTTTAAAACAAAACAAAAACATTATGTGCGCCCTTTATCATGGTTTATCCTATTTGCATATTTTCTTCATCTTTACATCTGCTTGGTCTTGCTTAATGGGATGAAGCTATTTGGACATTCCTAAGCTGCTTGTCGAGCCTGAGACAATGAACATAATGGGTAATATGTCCACGCATTATTTGTTTTGTCTTTTGATTACGTATATATGATGTCTTATGATAGTCATATTTAAAATGTATTGTAAGGTGCTAGGCATTGGTACTTATATAAATATTATTAAATAAATTGGAATTTTAATTAATTTTGGTCAATTAACATACGAGAAGGAATAATGATAAACATATTCCTTCTGAACTTCGCAAAATCAGGAAATTAGAAAATAACGCTAAGTAAAACAATATTTGCTACGAAAATACATTGTATAATGAAACTAAAACTATGATTTTTGTTATGAATCCATAATATATATGTATTATTGCATTATTAAACTGTGAAATATATATTTTTAGAACTATAATTTGAGTCTAAGTGTATATGTTGAACTTTGGTGACATTACAATTCCATTAAGTTTGATTAGAGGATGGGAGATTACAGAGGTGTTTTGGCCTATAAAGGGTCTTTGGTGTATCCTTGGTTGAAGCGATCTCAGTGCAGCGCGAGCGTAAATGCTGGGCATTAGTGTAGAGCGACAACGATCTCTAAGAATACAAAATAAATATAAGTGCTGGTATTCCACCCACGTTAGGGTTGACGATAAATTTGAATTACTAAATATATTTGATGCAGTAGATATATTCCGGCTGTAGGTATATGTAAAAAAGTAATTTAAGTGCAAGGGAAACTTGTATAGTATAGTATAGTATAGTATATATATAATATCGGTTGTAAAACGGGAATTCCCATTTGTAGTGATTGTGTGCCTTATAGCTAATTCTACTTGTTAAAATTTGAACAACCTGACTCTCAATACACGAAAATAAACTCATAGAGGACAACCGGAGACATTTGCATATTTGTTGATCCGTTTTAGCATTAAGCAAATAAGAAAATACATCTTAATTTGATCAACAAATTTGTTTTGTGGCATTCCTTGTTTGCTTCCGACACGGGATTCTAATATCATTATGAAATTTGTACTCCTTTATTATTCTTAAACAGATAAAATGTAGTGATTAAATTCTTATAGAGTCAACAATCCTGTATGATAATTTAATTTAATTTTAGCAAAGAAAAAACATATTTTAGAGTACTTTATTCACTTTCACTGGAACTTCAGAGTACAGTATCGCTGACGCAAACAATAAAAATAATATTATCAGCATTTATCAGCGATTTAACTTGCCTTGTAGGTGAAAATAGTTAAACATGTTAATGCATCTTAACAAAGCTCAAAATGTACAACGAATTCCGTTCATTTAGTAATTATATTTGCTTAAACAGTATACTTGAAACTAAATATTTATTTCCCTTGGAGGCCTACCTGAGAATAAATATAGCAGCTTCGGTTGTTATGTTATAACTTTCTTATTTTATTTTACAACAATATGAATTGTTCTGCCTTCGTCATGACGATCGTCCTCTATATTGACATAGTTGTTTCACAGTGCTCCTAATAATATTATTTTACAAAAAGACATATCTTTTCTGGTTGAAAATCTGACCCCAGGTGGTCATTCTCTTTACATTTTTTGTATTTTTAGTACTTGTCTTTGTTTAAGTGCCATAAAATGTCTACTCTTCCTTAGTTTGAAGGGTAATAAAAATACAATGAAATTTATATAAACAATATAATAATAATAATGCAGAATCACATCAGCAGAATGTTCATTATTATGATTAAATTAGAAAAGTGAGTTAATTTTCAGTTTTTGTCGTGAATTATGTTAGCAAAGGATGGTACCTACAATACTGATCTTGACTCCTATCCTCCTATTCGTTTTCCAAAAACAATACCAAGGAATTGGACATTACAGCCAGTGTCCTTAAGGTGTGTATAGGTTGGACATTTACTTGAACTTATTTATAATTTCAGAGCATCCTTGGATCAGGCCAGGACAAGGTAGTTGGGTTTCTAAGAATTGGACCTACACATTTTGTTAAAGGAGATCCGCATCACTCCGCCGGGACTTGAACCCCTGACTACGCGCACAGACCTTTCTGGGGTTATTGATTCTTCAAAAATCTCCTCTCACATTATATCTGATAGTTCAACATTGCAATGACTCCATACTACTGCCGTGATCCCCAAATGAACCCATTTACTGCCGTGATCCCCAAATGGGGATAACATACTTCAACCTGTCTAGTGGCGCCATCTGTCAGTAACATAGAGAAACTTTATATTCTCGTGTTTCAGCGAGATGTCTCCTGTGTAAAGGAAACGAAAAAAATCACGTGCATGTTACGTGTTGTGTAAACAAGCTACTTGGTTTGGCAGAGGCGCGCTTTTTCGTTCCAACACTGAAGCGTGTTTTGTGAAGGCGGAAAAGATTGTATTTATTGAGGATAGTTTTAGTCAGTGTATGTTCACCTTGCAAGATAATAAACACTGAATGTTTTAGTATCACCTTTTGCATCTGAATGTAATTTGGGTACGGACAACGGTCCCAAATAACTCGATCCCCATTTGGGGCTGACGTCTGATATCGTGTAAAAATAAAGGACATATTTTGTTATTGGCGTTTACTGGAAATGGCACAACATAAGTTTTATTCTTTGAAAGAAATCACTGATATAATAAATACTGATGAGTTTTGGGATTCCGACGATGATGATGATGTCAATGGTCCTATTGACATAGTGGAACTTCCTCCAGAACTGGTAGATGAAATGTCGGATAATGACGACTTCGATGATGACATTATAGCTGATGAAGAACCTGCAGATGTTCCCCGACTTGTTGAAATTCATCAAGCAGCAGGGAAGGATAAATGTGATTTAGTGAAGCTACCTTTGGCAACATCAAGTACAGATAAAGAGAATTTAGCCACACCTCCTGCCAAAAGAAGGCAATAATTCTAACTGGAAGAAACAAAAACCTAGTTACTCGAAAGTTTATTCAACTTCTGATGCTGTGGAGACAAGGAGAAATAATCTCATTAGTGAACTCAAAGGAAAAAGCGCAGTAGAATGTTTTGAGAAGATGTTTGATGACACAATTATTTCATATATTGTGTGTCAGTCTGTGATGTACGCTGCACAGAAAAACGTCCATCACTTTCAACTTTCAAATGACTGTATCAAGAAATTTATTGGCATTCTTCTTTTTACTGGGTATCATTCTGTTCCTCAAGAACAACCTTTTCTGTGTGAGGATGAAGACATGGATCTCTAATGCGTGAGAAAATGCATGAGTCGAAACAGGTATCTTGAAATCAAGCGGTATCTCCATCCCAACGACAACTCGGAGATCCAAAGAATTCCTGCAGAAGAACGGGATAAAATATTCAAGATTCGGGCATTGATTGACAAACTAAATGAAAACTTCCTGCAGTTTGGTGTGTTCTCTGAAAATTTGAGTGTTGATGAGCAAATGGTTCGATATTTCGGACACCACTATCTCGAGCAGTTTATTCGTGGTAAGCCAGTGAGGTTTGGTTTCAAACAGTGGGCGATGTGCTGCTCAGAAACAGGTTATTGTTATCAGATGCAGGTGTATGAGGGCAAGTCGAGAGACATCAAGGCTGAGGAAAATGTGACTGGACTTGGGTCTTCTGTTGTCCTGAAAATTATTTCCAGTTTAGAGACAGCAAACGCTCACAAACTTTATTTTGACAATTTTTTCACGCAATTCTCCCTGATGAAACATTTGCAAGATATCGATATCAGAGCAACAGGAACTGTTCGATGCAACAGAATGAACAAATGTCCTATTCCTACAGACAAGGATATTAAGAAAACAGATCGAGGAACGTATGATTACAGATTTGATTCGCAGAATGAAATTTTCGCTGTAATCTGGAATGACAGCAGCTGTGTGAAACTTCTATCCAACCATGATACAATCGAACCTATTTCGCATGTGAAGCGATGGAGTAAGGCTGAAAAGAAAGATGTGCGAGTCCCCCAACCCAAACTTATCGCAGAGTATAACAAGTATATGGGTGGAGTGGACAAGATGGACTGGAACGTCCAAAAGTATAGAGTAAAAATAAGAGGGAAAAAGTGGTATTTTCCTTGATAACCAACGCCATTGACGTTGCACTGGTTAACGCCCACGTACTGTATTGTCTTGCAAATGGTACAATTTCCCTTTTGGCTTACAGAAGAAAGGTTGCTAGAGCGTATCTGGCTCTGTCGTCACCGTTATCCGATCCGAAAAAGGCTGGGAGGAAATCTTTTCCCACGTCATCACTCACTCGTGTTCCAGTTGACATCAGAACATCCGGATCTCACTACATCAAACGCACCGATATGGGAAAACAAAGGAAATGTGGAGTTTGTAAGAAGAATGTGCGCAAACAATGCAGTCGATGCGATGTTGGACTACATGTTGAATGCTTTCAGCAATGGCATCAAAAGTAGATGGTATGTGCCGTGATCCCCATTTGGGGATCAGCCAAAATTTTGAAATTATTCAACATTTTGTGTGCTGTAATTGAAAATTAATGTCTCTTCTTACTAATCAGATGTAGTTGAATAGAAATAATGTAAAAAATATTCAAAAAAAATGGCAGTTAATGGGTTTAAAAAACAATGAAATCGAGCAAATGCTGCGAAAACATTCTATTGTAGTAATTGATGATGAACCTTTATTTGTAAGTAGTACCTCACATTGAAAGAATAATAAATATTGGAGACATAAAATCGCTATGACCTACATTAAAGTAACAACACACCGAGCAGCTGTAACTGAATTGGTAGAGTTTGCATTGCAATCGGAAGCTCCTGGGAACGATCCTAGTGGCTTTCCATCCTGTCCAAAGATCTTTTAGCTTTTATTTTCACACCAGGCAAATACTGGGATGATACAGCAAGGGACAAATGTCTTGACGCATGTCTTCAGATACTGTTTCCCAAACTAGCATACTGTGTAGATGTCAGTCATTTGTAAGACATATCTGAACGAAAATTAAAATTACGATTACTAACTCCCACTTGGTATATAAATATCCCACTCCACGATAAAAGGCTGGGAATTTGCATTTTGATGTGATTTTAAAACATAATTTTCCGCCTTCGATATTTGGTACCTTAACATGATTGATATGATTATGCCAATCTCTGCACGTTAACAAATATGTATAGTATTTCAACAGGTATATTTTTTTTAATAAGAAAAGTTGCTCACTTCCGAGTGTCGGCCGTCGTAAATGTTTTTTTTTTTTTTGGTTTCTCTCGGTCACACCATGCAAATGCTGGGATTGTAAGCTGCAAAAAGACTACACTGGTAAAAATGGATTTTCCCAAAAGTGAACTAAATGCTTTCTGTCATTTTAAGTACTTTTTTTTAAATATTTGAGTCCCTCCTTCTCATTTCTTAACGGAAATGCGTAACAGTAAACATTTTCGCTTTCTTATTTTCAATATTTCATTTCCCTCAAGTTTGAGAAACTAATAGTCATTTGTTTCCAGGAACATAAATATTATAGTGAATACATCAAGAATGAAGCTTTAAAAATATTTTGTTGTTTACTTAATGATCAGCAATGGAAAAGAATGAAAGCAGTTGCAAAAGCAAAAATAATGGCGTTTACCATAAACAGAAATAAAACCCAAAAATAACTAGGTCGGCATGAATGGTCAAGGAGTAAGGAGAAAGTGACCAAAAATAGGATAAGACGTCCCCACTAAAGGAGATCAATCGTCTGTCACGATGAGATGAACACTCAGGTGACCTCTCGATGGAACCAATAATTTTCGCTTCCAGTCCCCGTGCTTACTAAAAAAGAGACTAGAATACCAGCACACCACTCACATAGCTGCGGGGAAAAACTGCTAAGACACATTCATTAAAATTCGCGTGTTAACTCTATTTGCAGAAAGGCCAACTGAATGCTACTAATTCTACACTTCAAGTAAACATGTATCCGGGTCATACATACAACTACAATACAGATGCTCAGTAGTCGGATTTGGTAGTGGTTTCATCCGATTGTCTTGACCCAAACCACTTAAAGCACAGTAAGTCCCAATTATATACATATAATTCCGGTAAACCTGTCACACGCAATCAATAGAATATTTAGATGCAACACTGAAACCTGAACTGAATACTCTCTTGACGTTTGCATTTCTAGTATGCAACGATACGACAGCGCTATCGTTTCCTCTTAGCCTGGAGGTATCATTGGACCAGAAACACCAAACAAAAGCTTGATTTATATTAAAATTT
>JAGDQP010067015.1:0-11205 GCA_022664845.1 Lepisma saccharinum
ATTTGTTTTCAAAAGTTCGGTT
This sequence comes from Lepisma saccharinum, assembly GCA_022664845.1. NCBI lineage: Eukaryota > Metazoa > Arthropoda > Insecta > Zygentoma > Lepismatidae > Lepisma > Lepisma saccharinum. Next base: position 23 of record JAGDQP010067015.1, read on the forward strand.
TCTTTCGGAATGGAGGGTGTAGTCTCAGGATTTGTTTAGTGTGACTGAGGGAAACCAGAGAAAAACTGAGTCAAGATGTCCGGCACCGAGAAGAGAATCCAGTTCTCCCCGATTACAAGGCTAGCACTCTGCCTCTTGATCGAAGGGATCTCTCTCTCTCTCTGTGTGTGTCTCTTTGTCTCTCTCTCTCTGTGTGTCTCTTTGTCTCTCTCTCTGTCTGTCTGTCTCTCTCTCGCTCTCACCAGTTTTAGACATTAAAAGTTTTCTTTAACCTTTTTATACTTGTAGACTTAGACATCATGAATAGAGTAAGACTACTGAACTTTAGAATTTAGAATGTAAATAGCTTCACTTTAGCTCATAGTTCCATCATTTGTAAACAGTTTACAATAAAAAATTGTAACATAATTTTCTATTTTTGCTTTCAATGCATTTTTTTTATATTCAAGATAAGTTATATTTAATTTAAACAAACAAAAAAAAAGGCTTGAGACAAATTGTTTAAAAGAAATAAAAAGTATTTACAGAATGGTCCTTCATTATATAAAATTAGAAGGTTAGAGCAACATAACGGTATCCCTGGAACCAATATAAAGAAAAGAACTCAGAGCACAGCTATGAGAGACGCACGTTAAATAGCAATTTTTATATTATAATGACTAGACACTTATATAAGTTATCAATCGGTCTCTCTTTTTTTTTATGGAAAAGGAAGAATGTTGATTCAAGTATACGTAGAAGATAAAATGATAACATCTAAGTCGATTATTTTGAACCATTCTTCAATGACATTTAACTGAGATATAGTGTTTATAATTGATAACTAGGTCTACATACGCTCTTAGGTCCCTAGATCAAGTGTCCTTATATATATTTTCGTTTTGTCCGTCCGTCCAACTTTTAATCCGGGAACTGCTAGGGCTATGAAGTAGCTTGAAGTGTCGTTGAAAAGATCTCGGCAAGACGAAATCAAAGTCGACCGAACCGTATTGAATGGTGTAATGGGTCAATGTTGCCAAGGTAATTTCAATTTGATTTTTAAAATTGTTTGTATTGTATTGTTGGTACAAACATCATTCGACACAATAGAAAAATACTGTCGATATCCCTGCCTCAAAGTACCTCATTGTCATGGTTGCCAACCTATTTTCTTTAAAATTCCATTTTTGAAATTGTTTCCATTACATTAGACATAGCAGCACCAAACTTGCCATAAACATTATTCGACACAATTAAAAAAGTGTTGTTTAGGCCTATATCCTCGTCGCCAAGCACCTGAGTTGTTCAAAATATACATGGACCGCGGTGGCTCAATGATAGAATGCTCACGTCTGGTGCTAGGGGTCGTCGGTTTGATCCCTGCTTATTTCATGTGTTCTTCGTGGCACACAAACACCGTGTGCGTGCGTTTTCTCGGAGTTCTCCCATTTCCTACCACTTTCTTCATTCCACCAATCTCATCATCATCCATCCGACGTGAGCCAAAGTTGCCTAAAGGCCTTAAAAATTAAATTCAAAATATACATATCATGAACCACAAGTTGATATGAATATAAAAACGACTTGATAATCGTAGACTTCAATAAATATAATATAATCGTCGATATGAAACTCTTTTACTTATACAACTCCTTTAAATGAACGTCGTCGTTGAATAAATCAACAGCTAGCTCAGGAACTTGTAAATACCGGTAAGACTCTATATAACCTATCTTTCAGGGATTTTTCGTTTGTGCATCTACCTTGGATACCTTGAGGATAAGAGGTATCCAAACGATACCGATGGTCCATGCGATTACCTAATCTCGAGGACAAGTTGCTTTAACTGCTCCAAATCTGCTTGACGCAAACATACTCTCTCTTGTGGTAGCAGTGAAGACTACTTGCACAACTTTCGTAAAAGCTCCAATCAAGATTAGTATGCAATGAGAAAGGATAATAGAGCCACGATGGGACTGCACCCTCTCTCACGTAACTAAAACACGAAAGCGTGAAATAAAAGATTTATTTTAGCCCGGAGGCGAGAAAACAATAGATGTATTCAATCAATATTGTAAGCTTTTTGTTCTCTATAAACTCTATAAAGAAAACCAAACATCACTCTTTACATTCTTGTAGAACAAAAATCTTCGTGACATTATCACTTTCCAGATTGATTTCTCCAACGTTCTGACATAAACAAATATTCAGTCTTTGCCAAATTAAAAAATTCTTTAAATACAATTAAATGTTATCTTATTTCTCTTAACCAACACTTCCTTATAATCTTTCCCATGAATCAATATTATTTCCTCCTATATAATCGCATTGAATTGCCATTGTCAAGACCATAGAGTTAAGAAGAAAATAGAGAGAACATACATCACGTCACATGAAGCCAAATTACGGTTCATCGGCGGCCATCTTGTGTGGCCCCATTAGAGTCCCTCTATATCGAGTACTGTGAGTATTGCCTTTTTCGATAGGAGGATGAGTGCACCTCAGAGAGGTAATACTCGGAAAAGAGGGTCTCTGAATATGGGACCACACAAGATGGCCAAAATGCCTCGTCCCTTCCGTCTCTTGGCTTCATTCCCCTCTCCAAAAAAAACCCCTAAGGTTCCCTCTATTTATATTCCTAACTCTATGAGAATTAAATTGTTTAAATTCAATATAAATGACGTTTCGAATATATATTAGTTGCCTCATAACAATGGGCAAACTCAACACAGTAATCTTCAAATTTCCAGTCCACATTTCAAACAATAATCACATTTTATTAAATATTAATTCAAATTAATTTATAACGCAACAACAATGCTCCATATTTTTAAATTAATAAATTAAAACTTCATTCTTTTGTCTATCCATATCCTTGTACCCATCTCAAAGTTGGGTTGCCAACCGTCCGGCATTTTAACCTTTCTAGTAATGTCAGGCCGACATTTGTGTTTTTCTTGAAAAAAAGTCGGGTATTTAAAAAATAAAATGAGCAAATCGTTACTACACTGGACTGGCTGGCACTGTTTGTGTTATTTACGGTAAACTGGATGGTCACGAGCAACCACGAATGGTAATTAATTAATTAATTATCGCTATTAGTAACAGCTTGGGTGCGTGACAGATACTACTGTCGATATATCGCATTTGATTATTTTTGTTTCCGTTCATGTAAGAATGGCCAGTTATAAGAAAGCCAAAGCTAGAAAATACGTGCCGAACGTGATTCTGCCAATAGAAATGTTTATTGCTGCAAATTCAATATGACCAGCATTTTCTTAAAAAGTATTTTTTTTTTGGGGGGGGGGCTTATGTCTTGCATTCAACATTTTGCAGTTGGTAACCCTAACCACAAGGTGCAGATACATGGTTGAGGTGTCGTTGAAAAGGTCTTGGATGTACTTTTATTAATTACCGGCATTACGGAAATCAAATGGAAACTTCTCTAATACGGAAAGAATGAGAGTCTATTGGAATTCCAATTTGAGTAAGTTTCATCGATGACAGATAGAAAAGGAAGCTAAGCGTTGCTTGTCTTTGATTAAGGTAAGTATCCCAACATTCACCTAAAGACTGATGATAACCAGAAAAAGATCTTAGCAGATATGTTTTCTCTGTTTTCGACCCCACCAGCTTCCAATCATGTAATCAGGATACTTACGTATCTGTAACGTTTGTACATGTTTTCCACGATCGGAAACTGGGATAAGCATATAGAGGGAGCGGAATGAAGGTAAATGATCTCCAAATCCGGACGGAACGTGGCAATATTGCTAGTATCTTCTCTTTACTTATTTTTTTATATCAATCTGACATTTACGTGATTTCGAAATAATGATCTACTGAAATTCTGTAATTCCATATCTCAGAAATCAAATATGTTGACGTTTCAAACATGGAAGATAACTTCACTCTATAGGGTTTTCAAATTCCAAAACTATAGTTCACATTTCGAGAGTTTAGGTAAAGGCAGGTGATGCCAAGGGGCAGAAAATAGTGCTTGAATAGCATGTTGAGTGGAGGGGAGGTTAGGATAATCCAATTTTCCTTCCTCATTCTTTACTTGTGTTCGGGGTAGGGGTGAACGCGGCCCGTGAACTAATATCCACTAACTCCCCTCCACGTCATCTTGCGACAAAGTACGACGAATAAAACGTCTTCTACACAACAACTGAAGAAGTGAAATTTACCGATCCTTCGTGGCTATCCGTCATAACATAACGTATCCATAACAGCAGCTTTTTTCCCTTCTGGGTAAGTTTGTGGGCGTGGCTATGCTATATAAAGGCTCATTCTTTTGAAATTAAAAGTATAGACAATCCTTTCATAAATAGATACATTCTGACTTCCGGTTAAGAAAAGCTTTCTAAACGTCGCATACTTTGAACATTTTTGGCAATTCTAAAGATAGACATTAAGGTGTTATAAGCACATAACCTATAATTACTTCACAAATTGCTTATGCATGCGAAACATATTCAGAATCAAAACGTAAATATTCGACAAATATGATAGAGATGATTTCACTTACCTCGCGCTCTACAAAGTGTCAATCTCATCACTTCTCTCCGTTTAAATAGTGTTTGGAATCTATTGATGATGCACTTACTAGATAACACACGTTATCTATGAGAGGGGAAATAAATACTGCAGCATTTTTACCACTTAAAAGTATAATGTAAACCAAAATCTAAGTAGGTTATCTAAAAAAAAAGTAATCTATTCTAATTCCTTTCTTTATCTGACTGTTACGATCGTCTAATTGAGAACATCTTGTTTCCATGGCCGTCCACAAGGGGATTTCCTTTATCATTTTATTGTCCTAACTATTTTGTAGGTTAATTGGCATGTATCATGGGCTGTAAACGTCAAGACTATTTTAAAACAATCAATATTAAAACCGTAAACACCCTCTTGTACTGTAATAATATTTTTTTTATTAGAGTATATTTCCTACAACACTTTCAAGCACTGGTATCTATTCTATGTCTGTATTCAAGGTCAACAGTAAAGAATATGCAATTGCTATCATCGACAATTCTGACATGGGTAAAATAGTTTCTAGGTATCATCCCGGCATTTACTCGGTGTGACAGGAAAAACACAGGAAACATCTCAGTCAGGAATGTACCCACGACCTTCCGATTGCTAAGCCAACGCACCATAGATATAGACGAGTAGAGATAGTTTTGAAAATAGCGTTTGCTGGAATTAACTCAAACAAAAAATAATTCTTGATTCCAGTTCTTGTATATGTAGCCCCTAGTTTAACATACTAAAAATCTAGATTCTGACCATCGCGCCATCGACCGGAAAATGGGCATCTATCGGACGTCTTGAAAACAATTTTTCAACATTTACGCAAAAATGGTGCAAGATACGAATACTATGCATAAGATATAAATAGAACAACATAAAATTTTGCACAGTTTTGGTCCTCTTCATTGTTGTGATACGACCAGGGCTGTAGTCGAGGGTATACGTAGCTAGACTATATACGGCGTATACCCTCTGATTAACCTTACACAAAGATGCTTAGGCCCTATGTCATCTACTTTGTTTTCATTTATTTATTTTATTTCCATATTCACCCAGTGAGATTATTACAGTCAGGTACTTTTGGTTCCACTTGAACAAAATGTTGAGAAGGGTAAGAGGGTATAACTACGTGACGTGCGTTAGCATATTATCGCAATATGTTGACTACAATAATAATTTTGTGGAAATACGCATATAATGTACAGTTAATTAGAGCAGAACTTTTGCTAGCTTGGGTGGCCTCCTAGTGCAGGTCTTGAGTAATGAGATTTGACTTGTGCTTCAAAAACAAGGTAGAAGTTTAACTTTTCGATATTTGGAATAAATCTTATAACAGGCTCAACAAGTGAGTCCTATATAGAATCTGATTATTAACTGATATACATGCTTCGTAGTTATGCGAAAGTCTCAACAATTTTCTTGTTTCTCATTCCCTCAATGCAACAAGTTATGCATATAATTTCACTGTTATTGCCTCACTGGAATAATAAAAGTATTTTGATTTTCTTGTTTTTGTTACCTTCAGGGGTGTAATGCTAAATTTTTAGGTGGGTATACGCTTCTCTCGTTGTAACGAAACCTCTCTGTAACATATACAAATTGAGGTGAGGATACTTTTACCTTCTACAGAGAAATTCATTCTCCGCTTAATGAAGGTTTACATTGCTACAATTATAGCATACAATATATAAAGAAAAAAATACAAAATACAATAAGACAAAAAAGAATAAGAAAACAGTAACACAAAAAATACAAACTTGAATCTCTAATCTAATGCACCTATAAACTTAAAACAATTCATTCAAAAGAGAAACATAAGAAATGTTTCAATATTCATACATTAGATAAATCATCAATAAATTCCATAAATATTACATCGTCCGTGTATCCAACAATACACACATACATACATCACATTAGTCACACATAGACACATACATACACACATATCACATACATACATATACATTCACACATACATACGTACATAGAAACACATACCCATTACATATACATAACTTTACTTATTTGCAAATAGCTAAATATTTGGAACAAATCACTCAGTATATAGAAATGTTTTTGGAAGTTGTATATTGAAAATTAAAATAGAATATTAAAAATCAAATCTGTAAAAGGATCTCAAAATACGTTCGAAAACTGAGAAAGCTAGTGCAAAATCTATACTAGAACAGTTGCACAAATTATTCTACTCGGAGCACATTCTAAGTAAGGGTGATTTTTTATATCGTTCTGTGTTTGGCTTTTTGTATGAAAAAAGATACTTCGTCCGTGTATTGCTCTTTTGATGTTAAAACAAATCAAACTAAAAAAAATGACTGTTATTAAACTTTCCATTAACTGTTTAATATAAAAATATTTACTCACTTATTTTACGTCTGTTATAAAGGCTAGTATAATTGAACTCGGCTAGTAAGTTATTATATGAGATTCCATTTTCAGTTGCAGATTGTTTATACTTTTTATAACATAAGAAACGTAAAAAGCGTTTCTGAATCGACTCCACTTTTTTCACATGACACTTATGAGAGGTTGACCGTATGACTGAACCATATTCTACTTTACTTCTCACCATACTATTAAAAAGGATTCTAAGAGAATCGACATTATTTAAATAAGTTGCATTCCTGAAGGCACTATTGATTACTTATTGGATATGGTCGTTGAAAGTTAAGTGTTCATCAATAATAACACCTAAATATTTAATTGATTCTACTTGGTTAATAAATGTATTTCCAATTCTATAATCTGCTAGAAAGTTGCGTTTTGTTTTGGAGAAAATCATATAACAACACTTTTGCCTGTTCAACTGAAGACAATTTTTTTCAGCCCATTTACATAAGACATCAATATCTCTCTGAAGGTGTTGACAATCATCAACAGTTTGAACTTCAGCATATATCTCATCTGCATACATTAAACAATTTGCAAATTTAATTATATTTGGAAGATCATTAACATACAACAGAAACAACAATGGACCTAAATTAGATCCCTGAGGTAGTCCTGAGTTAGTTACATATTCAAATGATTTAAATTGCTTACGATGAGTAAGATATGATTTAAAAAGAGCCACAAATGGAGATGATAGACCAAATTTAGATAACTTTGTCAACAATAGAGCATGATTAACCTTGTCGAAAGCCTTGGAAAAATCAAAATATATTGAGTGTACTATTGATCTATTATTTAATGGAGAATATATATATTGTACATAATTTACTAAGTTAGTTATTGTGGACCTAGATGGAAAAAATCCATGTTTAGTTTCAGTAATGTAACTTTTAACATGAGTCAGTATACGATTGTATAAAATTTGTTCAAATATCCTAGCAGGTGCACATAGAATTGCCACTGGTCTATAATTTTCAATGTTTCCATTATCACCAGCTTTGAATCTTGGAGAGACTCGTGTTGTCTTCCATATATCAGGAAAAGTTTTCGTTTTTATTATTAAATTATAAATAGTACACAATGGTTCTATGAGAACTTCAGAACAGGCCTTCAGTATATATGGAGGTATCTCGTCAGGTCCACTAGATTTTTTCGGTTTCAATTTTTTAATCACTTCTCTATATTCTTTAAACGATACTTCATTTGAAGGCAACGTATTCACATTCTCAATGTCAGGATCTCCAGATACCACGACTATTTGACGAGAGCTTTCATAGACAGTTTTAAAAAATGTTGCAAATCCGTTGGCAATAACTGAGCCCGTATCTAATATTTTGTTATTGTATTTCATAATGCTGTTACTATTTCTTATTTTATCTCTCTTATTGTGTACTAAATTCCATAAAGATCGAGTATCATATTTAATATTTTCCTCAATTTCTTTAATATAATTATTATAAGCTTTTCTTATCATACTCTTTAATTTCTTTCGAAGCTCACAAAACATTAACTTATTGTACTCTGAATTCTTCATCCTCTTCCTATAAAAATATTTAAGTTTTATTGTCCTTATTATTTCATTAGTAAACCAACATGGGTATTTTTTTCATATATGCGATTTCACTTGAGGAACATTTTCTTTGAATACGAAATCTACAATCTGATAGAAATAGTCAGTTGCACATTCCACATGAGTAGTATAATGGGGGAATAATCGGACAAAAATACAGGGTGTTTTCAAAATATTGCACTAATTTTTGTTCCTTCTATAATACTTTAATCACTAGCATGAATCGCACGCAAAAAGTAGGTGCTCCATAAGTTATGTTGGTTTTATACAAGATATACCATGGAATACTACTTTAATTTAAGTTTGCAATCATTTTCAAAGAGTTTGTACATCATGTAATAGAAGGTAGTGATAGTAGTAGATGAAATTAACATTTTCATTGAACCAGTACTTTAAATTATTACAATATTATGTTTCTTATACTAATAGTACCTGACTGATGAAAGCAATACCTGAAATACTCAATAATCAATCTGCTATCAAGTTTTTAGCCATTTGATTCTTATATTACCTTCAATGTCTTATATTTTATTGTTTTAATCCAGCAATTACCTCTATTTTAATTTAATTTTATAATTAAGATAAATGTCAATTATTTTATGAACACCCTATAGCAACCACTCATTAGAAATTGTATTGTATTGTACCACTCATGTTGTATTATCTTGTCGTACGCTTAATTCGATAACAAATCAAGAAGACATATGCTAGATATGTCGAAATGATTGGCGGAGACGGACTTAGCAAGACTCGAACCCTGGTTGTCTTTCTCAGTGCTGCTTCCAAGACCACAACGCCAGTGTTGAACGATACTGGACTTAAATGAAGTGTTTGGAAAGAAGCTAAATGAGGCAAAACAGCTGGCCGATATAGGGAAAACTTTTTTCCTTATTCTCTCCTTCTTCCTCTGGAAAATTTTGAGACGAAGGAAGGCATCTGTTGCCTCTCCCCTCTTTCTAATAAATGGATGAAGGTAATTAATCATTGAATAGTAGTGGTGTTTAAACCGGTCGGAGCCCACCCAGCGAAACGGAAGCACCTGGACTCATAATTTGAGATTTTTGGCCATTAATTTGACAAAACTGTCATTTCCTTCCGCACAGTACTTCACCTTTAGGGCCAAGGTTCAACCCGTTGACCCCACAGAGAAGCATGGGAATTTTGTAGCCGTGGGAACCGGAAATTGGCTCGCGTGGATTGGAGAAGGCTGGAGAAAAGAAGTGTGTCTGTCCAGACGTTAATTGTTTTAAGTAACAGATCAAGGCATCTGTTGGTCTTTTTGGCTCGTGCCACATATCGTTTCAATTTTCGCAGTGTCAGAGAAGACTCGAGGAGTGAAAACCTTTTCTGTTGTTGTTTCAACTAGATGGTAAGAAAAATGCGTGATTTTTATACGAACTCTTCCTGAATATTTAAGTAGAAGAAACGGTGAGGTTTCATACGAAATATATTTCATAGTTAGGATAAATATTATAGATACTTACGCATCCTGTAATGGAATTGCTGCCTTGTGTTTTGACATCTGTATAAGAAGAATTTAGTATAATACTATCATCTTTTATGATTAATTTCTACTCCAGAGATGTGATTATTCTGCATAAGAACTGTTTTTTGCTTGTTTTCACACCTCTATTTGTATAAATGAATGAATGATTTGAAGTCCTGAGACGATGAAATATACATATTTTACATGCAGAACAATGCGACTTGAGTTAATATAAACCGAATCACTGCACTAGTACCAATTCTCGAATAATTTGAACACTAGGAGTGCACTTACTGAACACAAAGAAGTGTATAATATGTGATTAATGCATTTGTAAGCAAAAGTTTTCCTAATATTTTACTTTTGAGATGTTTCTTAAGATTTTTAAAGTCGAAATTACTACAATATCGCTATTTGTGAGCTAGTTAGCGCACTGAAAGTGTACAAAGAACTATCGATATCTTTTTTTTTTTTTTTTTTTTTTTTTTTATTGTCTCAGAGGATATGCAAAAACTATGTAACAGAATTATACACGCTGCTTTTAAGATATTCTACGTTAATACAGACTGATTATTCCTTTGAATAGCATACGAGACGCATCTGGACCATATTTGAAATCTGATTTTAACCTAATACAAGGTGTTTATTGTTCTTTGCAATGGAAACCTGTATAATACGTCTTCTGACGTGCATGTTTAAGTAGAACTTATCCGATTAGCAACTGTTTTGAAGGCTATTTCCTGCTTTACTTAGGTATTCATTGGCGTTTTTAGGAGAAAAGACCTCTTTTGAAATAGGAAAAGAATGAATTAAACTTCAAACTATCACTTTGGAGAACTTATTTAACAGATAATGTAACTAGAAATGACTCTTGCACTGTATTTTACCCTTGGAAAAGAATTATTTAGTGGTAATCTATAGCACAAACATGATTATATGTGTCTAAAGCCGACTTCTCAGATGAAATTGCAACTATTTCGGTGTTTGTTATCAGGAAGAGAGTTCTACCAGTCAATATATACGGAGAAAAGTGACATTTGAAGTAGAAAGAGGTTTAATAAAACACGAAAAGGACTAATTGATGTGAAACTTAGAGAATGAAGTTCTCTTATTTAACGGTAAGCACTATGAAAGAGATATTCAAACATGATTTTAAGCAGAAAACTAGTCTTTAAGATACTTTTGAAACCTGAAAAT
>JAGDQP010067017.1:0-11205 GCA_022664845.1 Lepisma saccharinum
AAGAGAGGAGAAGGGGGCTATAATGGTTGTGATATCAAACAGTAATAATACTAACAATAAAGGGAAGAGGTTTTATATGTAGGCGTAATCACTTCAATTTCGGTATCTAGATTATTATTTCCTTAATTGATATGAATCAAAAGCTATTGTTATTGTTATCGAGAGGACAATTTATGATGAAACCTTTCCAATTTACATTTATTTTCCCCTGCAATTTATTTCTGTTTCGTATTTCAACTATTATGAAGTTAATTTATCTGAAAACTAATATGTTCTCTAATCTCGTATCTCTTTTGTTTTCCTTTTCTTTTATTCTTTTTTTTTTCATTATTATTTTCCTTCATTTTATATACTTTTATTTCCCTATTTAATTGGCATGCCTACACTTAATTGTCTAGGGTTGAGTTTAGAATGTAAGTGATTCCTTCTTTTATAATGTATTAATAATGGCTGTGTAGGACGCTCCTGTTTCATTTCCTCTTCATACCTATCACATAGTTTAACACACTATCTAAGAACTCAATTTAAAAGAAAAGGGCCAAAATTTTGAGTGGAGTGGGGCGCTGAAAAAGGAAACTAAATGTATAAATTTACAAATTTGTTACATTTTTTTTATTTTCAAGAATTGTGCCAGCGGTCTCGGGTTCGATTCCCTGACGCGATTCATTTTCTGTGTTGATCCAGAATAGAATCCACTATTATAGTTCATCATGTAAGCAGCATGTGTCTTATAATGTCAGCATTGTTGACAGAGTTTTAGTATTGAATTTTTTTTATCGATTTCACGGAACGTTTCTATCAGTACTAACTAAATCTTCCCTTGTTCAGTGAATCGTTTTTATTGTAAAATCTCAAATCCTGAGGTCCAAGATAGTTTCTTACACGCACCAAAGTCTCCATTAAAATTACTTTCACTGTCAACATGCTGACTTCGGAAGACTAACAATCAAATTGATAAAAAAAATTGCCAATCGGTGTACTTCCCAAGTACGGGAAATTGTATCGTGTGTCAACTTGGAACCAATATCTAATATAAAGTCCCATGTATTGGTGCCATGTTTTGTCAATTTGGGACCCCGATTTTTTTTAAATTGGCCATTTTCTATAAATATGATTGTACTTCTTTTTGTGAATTACTTTACTTAAAAAATGTTAATATTTCTCTTGAACTTTGCAAAGTATGGGCCCATAATAATAATAAGAACGTTCTATTGATGGAAATGCCTATGAATAGGACTATATTGAATGAAAATATTTGGTCTTCTGCAACTGAAAAATGTTCAGAAATTTGTTATGAGTGTATCACTTTCATTTTTCTCCCGGAGAGGGGGCGTTATCATTGATAAATATATCGCGTGACCGTATTTAAGGTACCATCCCAGTATTTCCATGATGTAGTGGAGAGGAAACCAGCAAGAAGTTACCAACGTGACTGGTCCCGGGATTAGATCCTTCCATGACCCAATAACATATCGAGAAAGCTCCGCTGAGTCACCCCCGAACTTTATCAATTCATGAAATGTGTTGCGAACACCACGTTGTTGCTAATTTGTAATATGTTAGACCATCGGACAGTTCAACATTACTCTCTGGAACTCGCTAAAATATTCTTTCTATGTATGGAGAAAATTATAAATGAAAACCAGGCCTGTTCTTTCCATTATTAAATTTTTTTTTTCGGTATCAAACTCTATGAGACATGTACTTTCCAAATTCTAACCTGCCTGCCATCCCGCTTTCGACGGGAACATAATAAAATTGATGATATGATTTGGTTTTCGAAAATAACAACAACTGAGAAATCAGATAAATGCGGCATTTATTCCAGTGAAAAAAAAAACAGAATAAAAAGGAGAAAATATTATTATTTGAAATAAAAAAAAATGAAAATAGTTTTGTTACTGTTTTACTAGTTAATATAATAAAAAGTAAACAAGTTTTCCCTCAAACAATAATCAAATTGATAGTTAATGCAATAAAATGTAAACAAGTTTTCCCTAAAAGAAAATCAAGTTGATAGCTGAAACCGAAAGTACGAGGGTAAATCGAAAACTAAAGACAATATCCATTTAACACTTTTAATGCAAGTAGATGTGAGCAAATGCACGCATAACTTTTTTTTATATATAACCCCCATGCAGAACAATGCACTTGCTGTACCATTCCACTAACATCTGCATTCTTGCAGAGAACAAGTTTCTCGGCTGCGCACGAATCCAGATTTGCACCACTTCCTTCACTTCACCATCAAAGGTGAATTTGCAATCGCGCAGTACCTTCTTGAGTAACAGGAGCAGTTGATATCCAACTGTGCAGCTAACGTGGACACTGTTGCCAGTTGATGTAATATTGTGTGGTTGATGGTCGATCAGCTTCGTCTGTTGCCTTTATCGTTTTCGTTGTAAACTTATTCTACCCACTCATAAATATTTTGTTTATTCGTGGTTCTTGCACGTCCGTAGTGAGCCAAAAAACGACCTTGAAATACTGCAGCGCGTTGTTCTTCGATGAAGCAGATCCACAACAGAGCATCCATGTTTCTGGCATCGCGGTTGCACAACAAAATGTAAATGTTTTGCATTACATCAGCTTATCTCCATTCAGGTTACCGCGTAATTTGAAATTTGGTTTTACCCTCGTATTTTGCTAAATTAAGTGAATCTATAGTTATTGCTTTGTTTTTACCTTTCTTCTTTCTTAATGAAAAAACGGAGAGATATCACTGCATCTGTAGATTGTCTTAGGGGTTCCTAGAAATTGTTCCAGATAAAGCTGCATAGACCTTTTGACCTTTAGCTGTATCACCTACATGACCTTCTTCTCTCTCTCTCTCTCTCACTCTCACTCACTTTGTGTGTGTGAGTGTGTAATAAAGAACTTGGGCTTTAACAAGCAAAAACGGGCGGAACGAGGAACATGGAAAAGAAAACAAAGTAGAGAGCAATAACAGCTTTGTTGACTCAGAACAAAGTGAGACGATCTTGTTTTGTTTTTTTAATCTTCTCTCTGTTACACTCTACAGTACCGCCCCCTCTATCTCAATTCTAGTATGTAACAACTCTCCAACCCACCTTTTTTTTTGGCCTCGCCTACACTAATGAATTTAAAATGCGTTGTGGAAGAGCAGAGAAATCTCTATATTGTTTAAAACTGACTATAAAAAGAAAACTTTAAACAGGGAGAGAATTCTCAGATGAAAATTGAAAAAAAAAAAAGTGTCACTGTTTAACTTTGATGAGACATGTCAGCTAGCAGCAGTGCCATCTATCCGCAGTCTGCTTCTTCCCAGAATTTATTTATTTATATCTTTAATTTATGCGAGATGAACAAATATTTATGACTTAAGCCATATCTGAATTAGCAATTTTAAAAACGTGCTTAAGACATCAAGGAAAGGATGGGGCAGGCACCAGAATTTGAAATTTATTAAGGCCTTGACGCAACTTTGGCTCAGGTCAAATAAATGTTGATGGGAGAATTGGTGGAATTAACGCTACGAGTAAAACACCCGATATGTAAATTAGTGAAAGGAACAGATCAAGATCACGGAGGTGTTCAAAACCGTTAAGTCCTATATTTCGGTCACAATTCTTAAACTTTGAACAAACTTTGATACAAATTTGCATTTTGATATCAGTATTGGAAATGAAGATAAATAAAACAGTGAAAACCTGGATGGGATATGTACAATTGTACAAAAGCACCAAGATTACTTTGAGGACTAATTATGACGCCACCACCTGTTTGACCGACTAAGTTTAGGCCGCTGAACTCAATTGTGACGTCAATTTTATCTCTACCTGCTTGCGTTGAAGTACTGTACTTGCCTGTAATATAGACGGAGTGCAATAGGAAAGCCTGCAGTACCACCAGATTGCAATCAGGCGTGTTATGACCGCTCAATTCACATCTGAAGCAATTTTCTTTCTGGTCGTTTTCATTTAGATCGTGCCTTATAGACTGAGTCCATTTAATTCAAAAATGTAATAAGAGAAGGTTCTGGTCTTACCAGAATACAACCAGTCGGATTATTCGATGGTCTTTGAATTTAAAGAAATTATGAGATTCTATGGATATTTAGAAAAAAATCTGTAAGAACGTTGTTTGCTGAATTTTACTAGATGGAAGCGAACTAGAAAGACCGAGCTCTTTATCTGAAACAACTACACGATAAAAAGAGGTAGTTTGGGTTACCTAGCTACCGCGCGTTGAGTTCTCGGTGAAGTACACAGCTTGTAGTTTTGTTTATTCATTTTTAGTCGGGGATTTCCGTCACTCAAATTGAGAAGGATCTGTCTAGATGAATTGAAATTAAGATAAATACATTTTATTCAGATTTTTATACGGAAAACGAACCTCATTCATCGGTTACACTTTGACATCACTGCTTCTATTTTTTATTTGAAGATCTCGGCTAATCCTGGGTAAGCTGAACTGATTAAACGCTTTGATATGAAACTGACAATTGTTGAATATTCTTGCTATTATCCTGTGTTAATATTTGCTTCGTATATTGGTATTGATACAGCTGAGTAATACAATGGTGTTTTGTATGCATTTCTGTTGTATGCATGTGTGATTTCATAGCCAATTGTGATTTATGATATATGAAGACATGCTGTTGCTTTGGAAACCGATCTTGTTCTATTAAGATACAATCATTACAAAGTAAAACACGTAGAGCTATAGAGATATCATTTTCTCAATAGTATGTGCAAAATGATAATTATCTCATTCACAAGTGTCGAAAGATCGTTTTAAACTGGGGGAAAAAAAATTAAAAAGCTTTCCTGGGAAAATGTCAAGGCAAACTGGTCTGCATGGAAATTTTCAATAACGACACTGACAAAAATGGTTAAGTTACCAAAAATGTTACAACGTAATTCTATAGCTAAAGCTCGGAGCACTCAGCTGTTAATGTTTTTAACATATCCAGTGAAAAATAGCCTATATTGATCTGTAACTGGAAGTTATTAAAGAAATATACAAATATGTAGTAACTAATCAGTATATGAAGTTCTAATTTGTTGTAGAAAGCATACTCGTTTTACTTAATTTACATTTTATAGATCAGATAATCAGGTATGGTCAGAGCATATGTCTGACGCCGTCTCTCGACGCCGGGGGATCTGAAGGAGGGAACAAGCAGTAAATGTCTTTGATCTGCTACCATACTGGCATTCACCTGGTGCAACTGAGAAACTTTCTTCTAAACTCCATTTAGTAGGGTCGACCATACTTTGCCTGTCTTCCCAGTACCTATCCTGAGTCCGTTTCATTACACTAGCAAAGGAAATATGGTCAATATGCAGAACAACCAGAGTTTCCCAGAAATTGTTATAAACAAAAGACAGTCTAATTTTTTGGTGTATGTATTTGTTTCTCTTAGTTTTGAGATCAGTGTTTATCTCCCATTTGAGAGTTGCGCATTCATGCACAATCCACTTCAAGGTCGTTATTTTTTACCTCAGAGAACGATCTAGTCTCTCAATTAGCTAGTAGCTACAATATTCATCCTTTTAGGGGCTTTCCACGTAGCACAAAGTCCAGTAATTGCTTAAGTAAAGAATTTGCACTTAATTCAATAATAAGATACTTCGTCTCGCTAATCAATATATTCACAGTACCAGAAATACACACAAGAAAGCATGTTCCAGTAGAAAATTCCTGTGTACTTCTTTCTTGAGTTTCTGTAAATGAAATAACTTTATACGTTCTTAAACATGAATAACTGAAAGAATAAAATACGTTATTTTGATTTGGTCAGTTGTTATTTCAATTAATTTTGCTTGCAGTTTGTTTAATCTGTTATCAGGAGACATTTGTAGCACAATATCTAAAGCTTGTGGAAACCATAAAAATGTATATACAAAGACTGTATGTGTGTGTGTAAAATATTTGAAAATACACAGTTCAAGACACAATTTTGTTAGTGTATGCATTAACTCGGGAATTGAATTCACGTCTCTCATTTGCCGGTGGGTTTTCTATCACTAAACTGTCGCAACACAAGCCTGTGCACATATAGTACTGTATTTCTCAGTATGTTATCACTCTTTTCTTTTTCAAAATAATAATAAAATAAATATTACGTTAAGAGAACAGTATAAATGAGGCTTTCATGCAGAGATTAGATAACTCACATAGTCAATAAAAGTGCTATACTATTTAATCGTCTTCAACTGACATCTGTTTGCAATCTGATAATGAATGTTTGATGCAGGATACACTCTACAGCCTGCAGAACCCATCCGAAAACAAACAGTGATATATATATATAATATATAATAGCCTCCTTCTACCGGGAATCGAGGAGGTTGAGTATCATCCTGACATTCGCCTGGTGCGTCTAAAATTCTTACCCTAAAGATACGAATACAGGATGTACTCCGGGGGTTAATTGGTAGCTACAGAAAGGCAAATAAGACTGAAAGGAGTGACACTAGGCATAAATAAATGATAAATAACGCAATTACAAAAATAGGGGATTTATTGCCCTTTCACAAATTATGGGCTTAATCATAGCTGACGGACAGAATGGATCCGACCAACGACCATGAATAGCTAACCCAAGACATTCTAATCAGAACTCCACTTACCCTGAATCCTGGCCAGACGAGAATGGGTCGACGCTCCAACGGCGGACTTCCAAATCAGGGAGGGACGTCTTCCTGAGCTAACTGGCCTCTTAGCTCAACAGCGAAGCCCAGACATTGAACCACCAGGTCAACGAATAGCTTAAATGGTAGATCAGGGCCCGCAGACCGGGCGACTCAGATGGATAGATTGACGGGCAGAATGACCTGCCTAGAAGAGAAGAGTCGTCTATGATCGAATCAGAGTAGACCTGCTAGTAGTCGTCTGTCCACGCTATCTCAGTTATCTCTTCCTCCTCTTCTTCTCTTGCCTCCGTATTTATGTCTGCCCAAGAATTGTTGGAATTTCTTCCTGGTTGGAGCGATGAACTATGGTGTGATAATTCAAATTGTTTCCCGTCTGGGGATTTCAGTGGCGTTCTCCAAAGTGTGTTACCCCTCTGTCCACACCCCCGACACTAACTCTTTTGTTGGCTCTCGCCAACAAAGGGAAAGCGAAGGAGCTGTGTATTGAGAACCATCCCAGCGGTCAGCTATGATTAAGCATTTCTCAGAGAGAATTTATTCACATTTATATTGCTTCATTTTAAGTGTGTTATCCCTTTACATAAAAACAAACATAACCTTCCCCTTTGTTTTGAAACATAAAAAACAAAAACAAAAAATATATATATTTAAGTATACACAATCATGCTCTGAGATACCCCGTAGTATCGAGGCCCACCCGACATAATTATGCGGTAACGGTTTGTAGAACATCTCGTTGTGTTGCTTGGCTTCCATCTCATCGGGATTTGGCGAAAAAAATAAAAAGAAGAATGAAAAACAAAAAGAACATAATTGTATCACATATACATACACTCACACTGACACAGAATGTACTCTGCTTTGTTGCAGTTTGTAGTAAGATTAAAAACATAGATATAGATAAGAAGAATGAACGCATGTATGCGTCAGCAGTTCTCAGATAAATGTCTGTGATGACTTCTGTCTCACGTTTTCTTTCGCTGCTTGTGTATTGGTATGATCTTTGTTAACAGACTGCAGACTACATTTTTTTTTTTGAACAAATACACATACACATGAGATATTGGGGCCGTTCGTTTGTAGTCTTGTATACATCCCATAATGTACTGTCTATAACACATTTAAATACATCATTATTGTTAGTATTTCACTTCATTTATGTTCGGAAGTTCCAAGGTGTAGAAGAGGGTAGGGGGAGAGGAGGGAAGGGAAGGGAAATTCAAGAATGATGTAGGAAAAAGTGGAGGTCTGATTTTTTTTTTTTGGTAGATTCACGATGACATGGCGTGGTCCATTCTGTCAGCTTTGTCTAACTATAACATACACTGTCTCCCAAAAATGTTACGTCCAAAAGACTTTTTGGGACTTGTCGAGGCGTACTGGAAGTGAGAGAGAGATTACTGGTTGTTGCCTGAATCAAATTATGTCCTTGTGGACAGGCGGGGCAAGGTAAGATAGGGGGGAGGGTGTAACGTGATAATTGGGAGGGTTTTCGAGAACTTTTTGGATATGTAATATGGTCAGTTTGGATTGCAATTGATTTATAGTCGGTGTCGTTCGTGGTTTTACTGTGAAGTTGGAGCCGGGTGGGGTTTGAAGTGAGTTCAATTGATGTTTTCTGCCTTCGCTCTTTTCGCTTTTTGGTACAACTTTTGAGAATCCATATTTCTGCCGCAATCAACAAGCATGCAGCTATAGTTAACACAAGGGCTAGTAGTCCTAGATGTGCGTAATATTCACTGAGGGATGTCATCTTTGTCTGAAAAAAAAGGAAAAAACCTTCTAAGACTGCGCTCCTTGATACTTATTGCGGTCAGTGTTTCCAAAAGCGGCGGTAATTACATGAAAACTTTAATTACCGGTCTACTTGCTTCATCAATGATGGTATACCAAATATGTTTTGGGAGTGGTTCACATACCACACACGCCATTAAAATGGTGGTGCAATTCTGTTCTACATTTGCTGGAGCTGAGCGCCCACGTGACGTATGATCAATCCATAGGTCACACACAGTAATGGACAAAAGACAAAGGGTGGCCACCCATATTAACATAAACAAAAATAAAAATTCCCAAAACTTTAAGGTTTCCATTTTCGGCTGTATAGGTCTGGCCCAACAAAACAAAAATCGTGGAAACTCGACGAGCTACCGGTCAATGTGTGACATTGACCGTCGATCCGTCCTTACTTCAAAACAAAAACAAAGCCTAGTGACCTAAAAGTACCAATAGTAAAACAATAAGAATCTTGAACCACTATCAATGTGTCGACGTTCGTATGTCCTCGTGACGTATGAAGAATCTGACCACCTTGCATAGTGACAAAACAATTCGTGATGACCGTGCAGAAAAAATACTATTTCCGTGATATGATGACGTCGAAGCCCGTAAACAACAAATTTCTTCTGAAGCGCAAAGCTTGCTTAAAAATAGGAAGTGTTGACGCTGCATGATCATTACTACTCGCTGACGATCTAACACATGTCCGAATCTCGCTGACCATGCGGTGTTTCAAACATACTCATAAATAATTCTGAACATACACATTCCAGTACAAGCTGATACAAAAATTAACGTAAGAAACGAGGAGGGGGGAGTGTGTGTGCTAGGCACAACTGAAGTAAAGACAGCTAAAAGGATTGTTGATGCAAAGTTCAACGAGCAAAGAAGAAAAGAAAGAAAAGAAAAAATGAAAGTCATTAAATTATACTCTGCTCTGCAGCAAACTCTAACTGGCCGATGCCTGTCAGCAGGCGAATGCCGACCGAGTACCTTAAAATGCGAAAATAACAATACCAAATGACTTTTCACCAACAAATATGTAATTCATCCGAATTTACAGATATGTAGCACTGATAAACAAAAAAAAAATACATAATTTCCAAAATTCAGGTAATACTTGACGACTTTCAGACCGGTCTGTCGAGAGCACATATACTTGAAAACACCGAACTTAGGGATAGACATTTCTATGACCCTACATACCTAGTTTCAGCAAAGCCCGGCTTTGATGAGGGACTACGACATACATACCGCCAATTACTTCTGGCTTCATCCAACGCTCCAGGGACTACTCGAAAACAAATAAGGAGAAACCCTATACTTGAGAAACGCAGTATCCCGAGCCCAAGGCGTGACGACGCTGACTTGCTCAACTCGTCCGCCGAAAACACAAAAAATCGCTCTCCCATACACACGAATATTCGCTACAAGAACTGGCTTGGAACAAATAAAACACAAAAACAACCGATGATCGCCGCACGAAGGCTGACGCCGTTCCGCAAAAAGATCCATCGTCCCCGCCACTTTAATCTGGTTCAAGCTATGGTGAGCCGCATGCTCCAACCGCACCACTAGTCTGTCACGAAAACTGGAATCCACCTTCAGTTACTGACCAGCCCTAGTGGGCAACACAAAGGGGAATGGGAGACAAAAATCTCATATACTAAAAACAACAACAACAACAAAAACATTCACTCGATATAGGGTGTCTTCAAACATGAATCAAAACTTCCCTCACACGGTCATAAGATAGCATAAACCATAGAACGTAACATAAATGGAAGCAACTTTATGTCGTGAACATTTAAAATGAAACCAAAACAAACGAGTATGCTACACATCTTAAAAATCGGTGGGGTCGAAATTTCGAAGAACAAAGGTCCACTAATTTCGAAAAGAACATTGCCGAAAAAAATCTGAACCGAAATTGGTATATTGAGGAAAATTTATGGGCATGAATCTGATTCATGCGGCCTGAGGCAAAAGTTCCCTAAAGGCCATAAATTAAGTTGCCTATGATGCATGCTTCAGAAAAGACTTTAAAGAGAAAAACGCTCCGCACCTCGTCATTGGAAAACATTGAGGTCTAAACAACGATCTCATGAAAACAGAGAAAGAACTTTAAAGAAAGAAACTCGGTTGTGATATAACCACATTGCATATTTCCAACGGATACGCAACGTCCTTGTGGTATCAGCACGGAAACTTGGGACTTTGCTGACCTCAGCGCCAGCTGAAAGAAAACTAAGCTTTATATCGCTTACGACTGTACGTACTGCATTACATACGATAATCAAACTTGCAGTTTCCATCCATTATTGTACTAAAGACGTGTAAGCAATATTACAACGAAATGAAATGAACGAGAAAACTATTGTGTTAAAGAATTCCAGACAAATATACTTATTTGACTAAATATTTTTCTAACACGATATGCCCTACCCGTGAAGTACCCTGACGTGTTATGCGTTATCAAAAGTGTGCATATTTGAGCTTTCGGATCGCAGGGGCGATCCATGGATTTTCCAACCCCCGGAGTACATCCTGTATTCGTATCTTTAGGGTAAGAATTTTAGACGCACCAGGCGAATGTCAGGTTGGGGACAAAATTCTCCACCCGAAATTGATCTACAACTTACATCCTGAAAGAACTGCCTTCTAAAATACACACTAAAAACATGCCGAAAGTATTTTACGCAGGGCGGGAGGGTGGGACAATAAAGAAACGTTGCCTAGTGCCAATAATCCTAGCATTTTCGCCATGCTAAAAGGAAAAAGGGATTTAAAATGATGGCGCCTC
>JAGDQP010067019.1:0-11204 GCA_022664845.1 Lepisma saccharinum
AGTTTATATAACAATAAGTGAAATAATATATTATGAAATATTTATGAGGGATAGAAATCTCATGTATTCCTTGAGAGGGTGAAGAAGCGCACGTTGTAAAATTTGAATTTGAACTGAATTTTAAGGCCTTTAGGCAACTTTGGCTCAGACTGGATGGATGATGGGATAATTGGTGAAATGAAGAAAGTGGGAGGAAGCGGGAGAACTCCGAGAAAACCCACGCACACAGTGTTTGTCCAATACAAAGTCCACATGGCACTAGCAGGATTTGAACCGATCACTCAGGCCTCAGAGGTGAGCGCTCTAACCACTAAGTCACAGCGGTTCAAGCGCACGTTGTGCAGAATCTAATTATTAAAGAGACTAACAAACCAGACCATTGGAGGAACAGAGGGTCTCGAAGGAGGGCTAGTGCTGTGTCAAGCATACATTATTAAAAGTGAAACTATGTAACGGTCTCCAACTAGCTGCCAAATAAAATTGCAGGGTTTTGTTGCTTTAATGTAAAAACACACAACGTTATCATTAAAACATATTCTATGATTAAATTAGTTCCTGTGTTATCGACTGTTTCATATTTATTCCAAGTTCATATTTTCTTTGCTTCATGATGATCATTGTAATCATACACTGTACAAATCATATTGAATGTTCCCGGAAAAAATCGTGGTGTATAAACGACATTATTGCAAGGATTCTTAAATTTACGGGGGAAATCACCAACTCTCAAGAAAGTGGATCTACAGAAGTTGAAAATCAAGAACAGTGCTGTTCCGCAAACCGAAACTGGCTTTAAAAGACGAGATCCATTACAGCCATGACAGCAAAACTCAACAGTATTACAGTTTTGAACATTTGATGGAGCGATCAAAATTGTGCGTCGGAAAGAAGTTGGATTACTTTGAAAAATTATTAATACAATTTGCAGCAGTACCTTTAACTTTTCATTAACTAGCAGCGGTCCTTTAACTTTATTGTCAAACCTTGTAGGTTGCAGTCCAGGGGGTTAGTGTAGAAGTTGAATTATCAAGATTTGTAATACGTTCTTCTGGATGAGCTATTGTACCTGATAATCAGCCTGTAGCATAAACACGTAGAATCGCTGTAACAGACTTGAAGTATTAGTTTCGTAATTTCGTCGCTTCACTTTTTTTTTTTTTTTTGCTACACTTTATTTTTGTGTCTCAAGCGTAAAGTTTATAATCAATGTGTCTTACCTGTAATGATGTATGGCTGTTAAACTTGGACATTGAATGGGTAAACGACTCAAAGGTTAAGAGTCACACAAAGACCAATGATGAGATGCATGTTAGGAATAACCAGGAGGGACAGGAAGCCAAATGAATGGTTTCGCACACAAACAAAGGTAGATGATGTAATTAATACTGCGAAGAAGATGAAGTGGAGATGGGCCGGTCACATAGCTAGACGAACAGATGGAAGATGGACGACAGATGTACTACAGTGGATTCCTAGACAAAAGAAGCGACTGAGACGACGTCCAAATGCAAGATGGGTAGATGAAATCAAGCGTTTTTCAGGAGCTACATGGATGAGGATATCAGCAGACCGAGATATGTGTAAAGAAAAGGGGGGCCTTCATCCAGCAGTGGATAGAAAATGGCTGAATATGATAGTCGTGATAATGACTTGATGAAGGTCAGAATTGACTAGAGTTTTACAAAAAAGATGTTCAGATAGTCATATCTTGACACATATTACACAACACTAAGTACAAATATTTCACAAGTGTGCATACAAAGGGATTTTACGTAATGCACATAGAATGCGTGTACCCCCTTGAGAAGGCATAGAATGTGTGCGAACTGTTCAGGAATTTGGAAAGTAGCATATTTTGAACATTTGAGAAGTTCAAGATTAATTACAATTTTCGGTAGAAGAACCTACAGGAATAGTTGGTCGTATCCCACTTCCTCATTAAAATTCCGTCAAGTGCTGACTTTTGGATCTGGAAGATGAGAAACATCTTTACAAGCTGAACGAGCTTTTCGGAACTCCAAATTGTACCAGGATATTGTATAGTTTTTTCCTTTGGGTTGAGTCATATGCTTTCCTAAAATCGATGAACAATCTATGAACCGCCCCATTGTATTCCCACTTCTTCCCTAATATTTGTCTCAAGACAAAAATCTGATCCAACGTAGATCGATTTTATTCTAAACCCACATTAGAGATATCCAGTTATTTCATCTACGTATACACTTAGGCGTGGTAGCAGGATATTACTCAATACTTTGTAACATGTTGGGAGTAAAGAGATTCCGCGGAAATTATTGCAATCAAATTTAACGTTCTTTTTTTAATGAACCGGAACTATCACTGAGTTTTTCCTTTCCTTGATGTAAATTCCTGGTGATCTGAATTTCTTCATTTTCTTTATTTATATTTCGACCTCGATCTCGCTAGGTTCGAGTATCCACAATTCTGCGGAGTGGATTTCAATTTTTTTCTGTTTCGTCACTTGTGTTTACACTAAGAACCTTGTCAAAATAGTTTTTCCACACATCGAGAAATTTAGTGGGATTCACCTGAAGATCTCCACGTTCATTTCTAATCATTCCTAACCTTTGCTGATAACTTCTTCTTAACGAGTTTGCTTACTCCTTTATATACGGAAATGAAACCAAAATGCATACAAATTGTTTCTGAGTATCAGTACCCTATCGATATGGATTTTTACGCATTCGGCTTTCATTTCCGTCGTTATTTCGAGAAGAAATTGATGTTTCCAGGTTATTGTATTACCTAATGCTAGCATCACATACCCTTATCTCTCACAACATTACATTTACGGCAAAACTGACTTCAGAAACGTATTTCCCGTAAAATTCTAGCCCTGAATGACATACCACAAGACCGCTTTCCAATTTAAGAAAATCAATCAAGATTCAATATGGCGGACTTCAAGATGGCGGCCATGAAGAATATACCCTCCACAAGGTAGCACCTTCTAGTCAGTACCCACAACTATTCATTAATACCTTCCAATCAGCACCTTTTGAACACGAACAACTTGTTTCTCTGATTTTTATATACAAAGATGTATGTTCATATCACTTACCCCTATTTAGCTCCGAGTCTAATAATCCATCAGTACGTATATTTTGACCTCCTCTATCGAATGCCTATGGTCTGGTCGGTCGATCCGAAATGTGGTTCGTAAAGTTTCCTTGTTAGTGTTGCTACCAAAAGCGCGCTGTCAACTCTGGCTCAGTGTTGCCACAATGGCCCATTATTGCCTGACTCAGTGTTTCCCGCTCACGTTCAGTGTTGCCATATTCTTCAGCATTTCGGCCTTCAAAAATATTTCTAATCGTTATTTGGTATGAACCCGGTAGCACAATTTAAAATGAGTCAAACCAATTTTTTTTATCACTTTTGTATTTTCGTACATTTCGCGCACAGAATATGACCTACTAACTTAAACGGACACATTTTCTCCTCGAATTTATTCAATATATAAGGAGAAAAGTGACGAATTTATTCCTTTGTTGATCGAGTTGGTAATAGCAAACGGTTACACCGAGACCATGCAGGTTTTAACCCCGCTCTCGTCAAATATGATCCTGTTTCCTAGGCTACCAAAAGAGCGCTTATTGAAACACTATAAAATGTATTCAATTAGTGATTGAATATGGAAAATTAGACTCAATAAAAATGTACAAAAAGTGCATCCTTTTACAGTTTATAGTTTAAAAAATATACATCTATGATCATCTGAATGATTACTCTACTCTGAGGAAGGTAATATAAAACAAAAAAACAACAATAAATTTTTCGAGATAATTTTTCCTTTAATAACGCATGGACATATCACTAAAGACAAATAAAAATGTACAATCATGCAACATTGCTTTTTATATTTATATGTACAGATATATATATATTATGTATTTTGTATTGTTAATAACAGTATCAAGAAAAAATGTGAAAACATAGCGAATCTTCTTTTTACATATATATATGGTACACAAGACCCTTCAAAAACAAAAAAAGAATCTATATTTTACATAAGCATGTCTTCGACATACAATATTTAACATTAAATTCTTTGGTACGTACGTGTTTATATGAAACAATATATATATATATATATTTTAGTTTTATATAGAAAAGAATGTGTTTTTCTTAAAAAATAAAAATATTAGAATATTATTTCTTTCCTTGAATAATTAAATAGGATGTCAGAATTACTTGAAGTTTTCGTAGCAAAAACTGGACAAGTCCAGAAATTCAGTTTTTGAGATAATGGCTCCTTGTTCTTTACAACTAGCTCCATCTTGTGATGTTGAATTATTTTATTCAAGAGGTGGAAAACTTTCCAGATTCGAACATATCGGAAAGTCAAAAATCTTCAGGAGCTAAACAGTTTTTTTTTTTACTTTCTTTAAAAACAAAGTTTCTGGACTTGTCTGGTTTTTACTAACAAACCCTCAATCTTACTCAATATTTTATTTGACTAGATACAAATAAGCAGTTCATCGTATATTTGAAAAGGCAACAATTCAGATGCTTTGAGAGTAAGCTAGGGGGTGGAGGGGCTATTTGTGCGTTCTTGTAAGAATTTCCGCTTAGAGAAATGGTTCATGTTTTTGCTTTCGTTGCGATAGGTTTCGGTTTCGATTCTAAATACGGGCTTAGGATGTTACATGAGCTTAATTTGGAAGCTACTTAAATATAGAAGTAATGGAGTCTAGTCTCGGAGACCTCGGGGTAGCCGAGAGGTTAGAGCGCTCGCTTTCTTTGCGCGTGGTCACGGGTTCAAATCCCGACGGGGCCAGTTGAGCGGAATGTTTCTGAGCTCACTTTATCAAAAATTGTAGGTCTCGTTTCACTCTCGTCCTTAGAAGCTCAAAAGCTCGCTTAGGAGGTTAATAACAATTCACTCACTCACTCCAGTCTCGGAAATCAAACCAAGCGGCGATGGTAGTTGTTGCACCCATCAAGCAACACCGAATTGAAAGCGGTTTGACAGACCAAGGTACGATGTGGTCTGTAGCACCGTGAAATGCATTCTTAAAAACGTGTACACTCACAAACAAACTTTCTTTTCTTTCACATAAAAAGAGCATTCTATGAATAACTTAGTGTTCCCTGTGGATGGATGGTAACGCTCACTGCCTTGTAATCAAGGAGTACCGGGTTCGATTTCCGGTTGGAACACTAGTGGTTCGGATCCCACGTTAAACTGCAGGTTTTGTCCGTAGGACTTTATCCTCATCCGATGGAAAGAGGGCATGACAAACCACCAATCGGTTCACCTTAGCCTTCTAATCAGGATCTCCTTTCGGACAGAACAGTCAAGATCGTAATCATCATAATGAACTCACGCCATCTCTAGAAAAGATTAGATAGAATTATAAGAACTCTGTTAAGGATTGGTTCTGCACCAATGTTTTCAATGGAGTGGAACTCACCAACCCTCAAATTTGAATCCAAGATTACGTGCACAGGTAGTATGTACAATCCTCATCTTTGAACTTTTATTCACTTTCGTAAAGTTTTATTTATTTTTATTATTGAATTTTGTTATCTGAGCTGAGTTTAAAATAATCATTACGTGTTAGTAGTAGTAGGTTGCCAAATAAAGAAAAAAAAAATACCAAACAGATTATTGATAAAATGATTCACACGACTTCTCCTTAACAATGTCCTCCCTTTCTTACTAAAATTTAACACTATAGAATAGATTTTATACTGACTGAAAAACTTGATGTGACATTTACAAGATAAAAGAAAATATATCCGTTTAATTAATAAACAAATCAGCTGACAGTCGTAAACAAACTTGTGGCACCCGACATGAATTGTTTCGTCTCACGGCTCAAACAACTTGGTCAACAATATTAATAATAATGCTACGGAAAATAGAAAAAAAGACTGAAATATGGAAAACTGATAACAAGTTGTAAAGAGGTTGTATAAGCCCCATGGGATATAAACTGCCCTGAAAAAAAGGGACAAAACACTGCAAGGGTAACTTGTCCTTGTCCTCTAGTGTTCACAGGTTCCTGTCACATTATTTCCCTGAAAATACTGAAACATTTCCCGCCTGCTAAGTTTACTTTCAAAATTACAGAAAATTAAAATGTGAAAGTTGCAAAAAGTTTCAACAAAATTTCCCTGCTTTTTCCCTTTTACCCTTCATGCGGCCCAAATCTTCCCGTTTTACGGGACATTTCTCTCCACCTGACAACACTGTTGTTCCCTTGTGTAGAAATAAGAAGCAATTGAAAACCAGGACTTATGTGCAATACCTAGAAACATTCCCTCTACTCTAAAAAAAAAATAAAGTTAAAAGTGGAAAAAGCAACAATTTGAAACTCAATTTTGATAGTTCGAAAATGAAGTCAACCAACCATCTCCTATATATTTCCAAGAGAGAACTGAATATTTAACAAGTAAACCACAATACCAAGTTTTTTTTTTAAAAAAAAAAGTCTGAAAATTAAAGAAAAGAAAATGGGAGGAAACCAAAAATAAAATATAACAAGTAAGGACATTCAAAAGACTGGGAGAACAGTGACTGAAGAGTCTGAACTGAAAACTCGGATTCCAGACCTAACTTTGGTCTCCCCCAAAGAGATTATCAGAAATAAAATACTGGTCATGTGTAGCGTCGGTAAGAAGTCTGTACTAGTTACCGGCATTAATACTAGCTTGTTCTTTAACAACAACAAAAAAAGAGTCACTCATCTCTTGATTCAACTCGTGAACTGTAAAAGTCTACAGCATAGTACTGCATGTGGTTACTACTGAGGTCAAAAGTACCACCATACCAAGTTTGCTTAAGATAGGATGTATTCCATATTCCCCGTACAATGTATTAAACCATTTTTACGATTTTTTAAATCAAGAGAAGAGCAATTGTGATATTTTTAAATAAAGAGAAGAGCGATTATGATATTTTTAAATCAAGAAAAGAGCGATTGTGATTTTTTAAATCAAGAGAAGAGCGATTACATTTTTTAAATCAAGAGAAGAGCGATTACATTTTTTTTTATAAATCAAGAGATAAACAATTACATTTTTTAAATCAAGAGAAGATCAAAAAGGTGGCAAAATTTCTAGTCCTACCAGTGAGATTCTCGCTTGTTGGCAGCCCTGTTTCTTTCCTTCGATGATTCATGCAACAATGTGTATTTGAATGCCTATTTTCCACAAAATAGTACCTGTATCATCCTCTGCAACAATTTACTCTAATTTTAAGCCGCAAGGAGTCACGGATCTAAACCTGAACGAAAGGTATTCAGGATGATATGAAAAGGTATTCAGGTATTGTTTACTTTAAAATTGTTGAACAAAATTAAATACTTTAAAGAAAAATAAGTAAGAAGAGTTTCAACACGAGTGGAAACTCGGGCTCTGAATTTTGTCCTTTTACAAATACCTTTTCTTTACGCATAATTTCCTTGTTCTTTCAAGTGAGTCGGTCGATTTCTCTAAAAAACAAAGAAGTAGCAAATATATAGATGTAGATGGAAGGAGGGAGGGAGACAAGGGGAGCAGAGGAGATAGAGTATCTAGGTTGTTGAGTTGTAGCAGCGAACACTTTTAGTAAGGATTCTTTCGGAATACTTATGAGATAGATCTTCACCCATACTAACATGACTTCCCCCCCTCCCCGCCTCCTCTGCCGCCGCTTTCCCCCAACTCTGCAAAAGTAGATAGCAAGAAGACAAAGTGAGAAACAGGAAAGACAGATGGCGTGAATGTCTTCAGAGTGTATATAGGGGAAGTCGGGGTGTTAAGAGAACTCAATTTTTGTCTCAAGTATCACTTTCGCCCTGAAAGGAAAAAACACGTACGTTGGAATCGGGGCGAGGCAGAGGGGGATGAAGGAAAAGGACTCTTGTATAAATTTAAAAGTCATGTCTACCTCTAAAATAAAATAATACGATTTCTTTTTCATTGTCTAATATTCTGTTAGTAATACAATTGACTTTCTGTGCAGCTTAATAGCATTCAAATTGATAGTGATAGAGATATCAAAAAATGCTTTGCATGGAGTTGGAGGAACATTTGTGTACTGTTGCAGTGTTGGGGGGGGGGGGGGAAGATGCTAATATCTTGATTTCCGTTTTATACACAAATAATAAGTAACTTATTTTATGTGTCGTAAAGAACTGGATTCTGTGGGGCAAGTCTATCATTGTTGATAAAATCAACAATAGACGACTTTATTAACAAACGACTCAGCAGGGATGAATTACTCAAAGGAAAAGAATGTCACTTTGTGTTGTGTGCAATTGTTACAAACAGTTCCATTTCTGTAAAGAGAACTTTAAGGGTTAGCTTGATTATTTTACCCTGCTCATGACAGTTGTAAGAAAAAAGATATTGGGAAAAGAAAGAAAGGGGGAAATTCGCTGACTTCTCCATCACTCTTACGTTTGAATTTCGCCTCTTACTCAGGTTGTCACTTGGGCCCTCACCCTCACGTGCTGAGGATGAATTTGCGTCATTCTTCATGGCGATAGCCGTCATGAGGTTAAAAATCTTTGTGGCAAGTGAACATAGAGGGAATTTTCTCGGTAAGAAGGGAAAATATTAACTTCACATGGTACTTAAATTCCCTTCCAAAATTGTAAAAATAAAATAAAAATATCTCAATTTATTTTTTCTCTTCTACATTAAACATCATAAAATAATTCTATTCAATAAAAATAACGTAAAATGTCATCCAAAAGCAATGGCGGATCCTGAAAGGGGGCGCTCTTGTCAAGGGAAAATATTTTTTATAGCATTAAATTACAGTTAACCTTGGCAAAGTGTCTAATTTGTCCAGACGTATCAATTTTGGGAGATGGATATCGAATTCATATTTAATGATGATAAAACTTAACAATAAACAGGGACATGCGATAAATTTACCTAATAATAATCACTTAATAGGAAAATATACAAAAAGTTTCCCGATCTATCAACCTAACATGTTTAAACTGGGTTCCGAAATATTCAACACAAAGAAAGACCCCGCCAAGAATCAAACAATTCCTTGATTACACGATGCGTAAACTACACGTCTAACAAGGATATAGGAACAAATTCATACTCCTACGATATAAAGCCTTTAGCCTTTCGAGTAAATAACTCACTGATGATGATAATACGTGACGATGATGATGATGTTCATCATAAAAATATGTTACAAAGCATCTGAACGTTTGCCATTTCAATGTAAAATTACCAGAAAGACTTAAAATATTGTCTGCCCTTTTTTTTTTAATTTATAGAGAATTTGTGAAAATTTACCAAGCATGTGTAGAATGCAAAATTAGGTTTTGTACAACCATCTTTTTTTAAAATATATTTTTTGACACTTTTCAAATTTAGTTTATTGAAAATATAGAATTTCCTACATACAAAACAATAGCAGTCAACTGTGTAGCCAAAAAAAAAACTCAAAATAAAATAGATCATATTGCACTAATTGTGTAACAAATTACATTTAAATATTTGACATAATAATTAATAGTAATAATAATAATAAAAACTTCTATGCTCAGGTTTTACATATTATGAACAAGAGAAAACATTTAATAAATTAGAGATATTTTGCTTTCCTTCAAATTTGTAATGAAAAGGAAAAACAGTGAACCTACTTTTAAAGATCATACCGTATTCACAAAAGTTACAAATAATTGCTGCTTCTTCACTCTTTCACAGTTTTCGTGTTGGTCTCTATGTTCTCTTAAAATATATATCTTTTTAGTATTGCACTATATTTTGTGTTGAGGAATGTAATAATTAGCGGAGGTAGTGAAAAATATCTAATTCAAAAGTACTAAAATATCAATTACATGTCATACGGTTTCTTTTTGAGCTTTACGTAATTCAAATTTGAATTCAACCTATAAATGAATTTCGTGAAGACTAATCTACCTGTTATTCATCTTAAGCTTCCATCGTTATCATCACGAGTTAACTCGTTGAAAAAAATTGATCACGAGTTAACTCGTTGAAAAAATTTGATCACGAGTTAACTCGTTGATATTTTTTATTACGGCTTATTGCCAGTCAACGTAATCAACACTTAGTTTTCTGTCTTGGTAGCTTATTCGCCTAAATGCGTGCAGCGTTTCCTCGGATCAGCGTTATAGAATTATTACGTTTTCATTTTCTGATATTTTATTGGCAAGAAATGTTTCAGGTAAAGAGATCACATGATTTAGTTTCATACTGTAAAACATTTTCAAGCAATATTTTATATTATAATTAACCAGCACTAACCGTTTGAATTATCTTTCATTCAATTACTTTCTGGGTGAGGAATGACTCAGATAATACAAGTTCATTAAAAATTATTAACGCAAATTTTGATATATTTTCTAAAAACTAAAAAGGGATGAATTTTCCCGAAATTCATTTGTCATTCAAATTTGAATTATGTGCCATTTACTGTAGATTATCATGGTTTTGTACTGTATAAATTTCAAAACAGTGCAATTTTTTTTTTACATTTTCTCCACTCAAATTGGGAAACAAATGAAAACATATAGCTTAATTTGTACTTATCAGCAAATGTAATAACAAATTGGAATGAATGAAAAACAAATGTCTCGCAAGAAAATTGTAAATGTAATATTTTTTAATCATTTCAAAAGAGAACACCATCATTATTTCATAACGACTTTGGATCGAAAAATGATGTTTTGTTGTGTTTGGTTTGTTGTAAAGAGAAAAACACACATACACAAAAAATCTTACGTATTACATTCAGAACTTAACGAACGTTACACTTCATCTCCCCTTCGTCCTGGATTTTCCTTTTTAGTTTGTTTGTTAAATTCAATAGTTAACAATTTTCTTAAATAAATTTTCGAAATCTCTGCGAACTACACTGGAGAATTGTAAACTGTATATTATAGATGGCACTTGAATCGCACACACACGCACAGAAACAGCACACAATTGTTCTTGTGAGGACTGTTGAAGGTTAACCATTGCTTTTCGAATTTCGTCTATGTTGATCGCATATTTGATTTCGGCTTTGCACACACTCACACACACGTTATTTATATACAGGATATATTTAAATTCGCTCAACAAAATTCGTGTGGAATCTCTACAATTGAAAATTTTCAACAATATCATTAACTTTATTCTCAGGACGAAAGTGGCCTAAGCCGACCGGAAGTCCATCCCGGGGACCTGCGGGCCTTGAGTAAATTTACTTTATT
>JAGDQP010067020.1:0-11204 GCA_022664845.1 Lepisma saccharinum
GAGGCGACTTTGTTGTTTGATGGGGAAAATGTTGGAGAAGTATTGCAGGAGTCGGGTAATATCCCAGATATTCTATAAATAAACAGAGTGCGTTACAGGGGATTCTGTGTGTAGCGCCATTAATATTTTATTCCAGGAGTATGATGCGTGTATATGGATGGTAACATCATTGTCTTAAAAGGTAAATGGGAAGTTATTCGTAACCAAATATGAATGTAGCATTATTGTATATGTTCCGAAAATCACTTCTTTGTTGCATACGTATGCCGGGTAATATTGTCAAGTTTTCAAGAAGTTAGCAAGTTACAAGGTAAGGTAAATTGGCAGCGTTTTGTATAAAACGTAATATTTTATTTGTTTCACCCTGCACTGATCTCGACGTGGTAGATCTCAACGAGCAGGACAGCTTGAATCGAACATATCACTTCATCTGCTGTCAAACGTGAAACCCTACAGTACTGGATCCTTAGCAACAAGTTCATTATAAAAACAATACCTCCTTACTTTACCCTACACTGTAGCTAATGGGGAGCAACAGACAATTTATATTGGTGTGTCACTAAGGGATCGTTTAAGCATTACGTAAGCACTCAAGGTGGAGGGGGTTCAGATCAGTGCTTATTTAAGGTTCGTTTAAAAGTATATTGGTGTAGATTTCAAGATTTGAACCGTTTTTTCGACTTCGAAATAATGATTAATAATGTGACCAGTCTTACGTAAGTACAAGGGGAAGGGTTCGATTATGTGCTTATTTTTTGTTTCCCAAGGGAAGAAGAGGGTCTAAAATGACTAAAAATGTGCTTACGTAATATTTCAGCGATCGCTAATGGTCTGATCATTACAGTGAGTTCCAAGCATATCAGCAGATAATTATTGTCACTGTATATTAGTTGTATGTCTGGACTTTATAATTATTTTCTTGACTTCAATGGAAGGAATATATACGTTTAAAAAAATCCCATTCTTTTATGGTGGTGTTGAATGGTTGTTGGATTTAAGGACGAAGCTTACAGCGTTGAATGGTAGGAAAAGCAAATAACAAATTTAATAAACTGTGTTTCGTAAAGGAAATGTTTGAATTTACAATATTATCATCATTCGTCATTCTTTATTTGCACACGGATCAAATTAATCTTCTCAGATTATCATTTAGAATGCAGTTCTTTTTATATAAAGAAAACTACATTTTCAGTTGTATAAACCACGTTTATTGTGATATCACTAACGTAAGTGAACATGTGATAAAGACTTTCTTTCCCCCTCAGTTTTGCTTTGTTTGCTTGGATTTGTAATGTTGATTGCCGTCCTTTTATTACTTGAAGAATGACGTCTATTTTCGCAAATTTTTGTGATTGAGTTCCTCGTGGTGGATATTCATTGAGCCCTTTCCCGCTCTTTCTTCTTTTTATGCTAGTTCTTCGTCTGAAAAGTTGGATAATGTATTCTGGCCAACCTCCTCGCCATCCCAAGGCGAGATACATATACTCCCTTAAATGGGGCTGCGGTTATTATGAATATAATTTGGTGCCTCATTAAAATTCATACGCTTCCTGCAATATCCATATGCGGTGCAAATTGAGGGGTGAATGGTTCGTTCACTCCCTCTGCTGCTCCCTGTTCCTTCTGCTTCTGTTGGCGGAAGGAATCGAGGTGTAGTGTTGCTACCTCAGAGTAAATTTCCTTTGACTTGTTGAAAATTAAATCAAAAGTTGTGTATTCATTTAGGCTAAAATGAGAAAGATTTAAGCGAGATCAATGAACAAACTATAATTTTATAAACCAATTCGAGCATGAAAATTACGTACAAAAAATATATTTGCGTTCAATATATTAACGAAAATGTAAACAAATTTATCTTCTGTCATCAGAATCTTCACCTTGTTATTTTTAATATTTTGACTAAATATTTTCTTGGTTTCTATTTGTCTATCATTTTGTAAAATCTTATTGTCTATGATGAAAGCTGTGCTCGTGATTGAAGCCATAAGTTGTATTTTTCTAATACAGTATTAGTGACCGTAATTAAGAGGCAGAATTTAATTTTTATTTTAAGGTCTTTAGGTAACTTTGGCTCAGGTCGAATGAATGATGGGTGAATTGGTGGAATGAAGAGAGTGGGAGGGAACGGGAGAACCTCAAGAAAACCAACACACGACGACAAAGCCCACATGGCACGAACCGGGATTGAATGCAGACACCAGAACCAGAGATGAGCGCACTACTACTGAGCCACCGCGGCTCAGATTTAGCAGATGTTATTTATTGAACTCACTAGGTCAGGTTGCACGTCGTTTTACATTTAACTTTATGGTGAAGGTTCGCATACGAGAAAAGCTTGAATTGAATTCCTGGCTAATGAGTGTAACAAAAAGATCGAAAGCGGCAGTAAATGCATTATAATGTAGACTGGCCGTAGTTCATTTGGAGATTTGGCGTATCCGAAAGTCTTCGATTCATCCCACGTGCTCCACCCATTCAGACCTATTTTTTTAATAATTTTCGCCTGTTACACCATATTAATGCCGGGATGCTATCGTAAACTAATCCATTTTCGACTTATGTTTCTTTCCCTTGAGATCACGTGTAAATGGAACTTAGTCCCCCAAGATAACTCAGCCAAATAAATCAAATCAAGAAACAGTTCAGAGGAGCATTGAATTAAGGGAGTCTTGGTATTGTAATATCGAGATCTTTGAAGCGTGATGGAACACAAAATGGGATTTGTTGCAAGATTTAGTTCAATCGTATACATATACCCATTCACTATTTTACACGAAAATTTTTTTATTCGCCTTGATTCGGCGTTTCTTGGCAGTATGCGTGGAGAGAAATGGGTGGTGTCTTGAAGCAAAAGTATGTCCTTTACGTTGCTCCTTTTAACGTACAAAGTATGCCTTAAATGCTGAGAAGTTTCGAAGAACGCAATTAAATCATCATCATAATCATTTTATACTAATCGCGTAACGATATTGCTGATCATCCTTGCGAACTCCTCTCTGTTTCATCATATCAGTCAGTGTTCCTTTTGTCATTTCCGTCTAGTTTAGCAGACTGTCGAGTCAGGAATTTTTTAACCCTCGTCAACGTTTTCTATTTATTTCGTTTTATACTATATTTGGAAGCAATTTGTATTCTTGGTCTCTCGTAAGATATTCCATTTTTCTTCTTTTTCTTGAAAAACGTATTTCTTCTTCCTCGTTCTTTGTAACACTTCGCAGTTAGTAAATTTATCAGTTTCTGTAGTTCCACACTTCGAGAGTCTGCTGTTTCTCTGTATTTTTTTGTCGAAAGTCCATACCTGACATCAATATATTAGCAAGCGAGGTTGGTTCTTCTCGTGTTTTTCTTAATTTCTTGTCACAAAAAAGTGGCTTCATTCTTAAAAAAAAAAATGCCCATGTAATTTCAGTCCTATTTAATTTCTTCAGAGCTGTTCCAGTTTTCATTACTGTTGTTACAAAGGGTCTCTGTTGTTCAATATTTTCTGTATCTTTCCTATACAAACCTAAAACATTTTTTTAAAGCAAGTTTTCTTGTTATAATGTTACCGAGAGGTACTCATTTTTCAACTTTATACCGATATTTTTTTTTAAATTGCGTTGAGAAGTTGGGCTGTGCCTTTTGTATTTATAAATATCTTTGCGTTCGGGTGTGTATGAGCTTGTAGGAGGCAACACTGCTGAGAGAAACTACAGAAAACTAAGAGAAAATAAAGTGTCTGGTTGAGGCTCATTTGCTTTAAGCCACGTAGTTCTGGTAAATCGAACCTGATCTCTGCTCTGCACAGACTGTGCAGTTTAGATTTTGTTTCTTTAGAGATGTATGCGGTTCAATGAGTTGTAACGAAATAAGAACAGTTCTGTTGTACATAGTTTCGTTTTTCTTGTATAAAGTTCGTAAAAAATTTGCATAATGGATTAAGTAGATTAAGTCTTTCGTCCAAGTTTACTTGGTGCGGTCATTATATTCTCGGCCCGAGCATTTGGTGGATAACTCTTCCCGAAAGACCGGACGCAGTATCATCATCTAGAGCGGTATTCGTTACGTCGATGAATGTTGTAGCTCATGGTTTTTGCATTATGCAAATATGACTTCTAAAAAACTGTAGCATATGTGCATCAAGTTTTGTTTTAAATTGGGTCGAACAACTTCCTAGACCTTCGAGATTTCAAGGCGGCTTTCGGGGCCCAGTCTATGGTGCGTAAAGGAGTAAGACCTGTTGATGTCAACGAGTGGTCTTGATTGACTGTTGGTAAGTTCAGCTAGCTATCACCCATAATCGTTGAAGAATCATTGACGTTTTTCAAAATCAGTCATGGTACATGCATCAAAATTTTGACAAACCGAACATTGTGTGGATTCGGAAAAGTTTCGGCTTTCAAGGCTTGTCAAATTTTGGCCTCTTAAGAACACTGATGTGGTACCCTATTTTCCTTTCTCGGTAAGACAGCATCCTGCAACTGATTCGAGACATTGACCGAAAATTGGACCGAGTCACAGTTGAAGAAGTTGCGAAAGGAGAAATTCCAGGGTCTTGATAGCGTTCGCGAGATCATTGTATTACTTCCAAAGAGGACTGCTTCAAAAAACAAAGAAAAGTTTACAGTATTTTGTTATATCGCCTAGTCCATAAATTTATTGACTGTACTGCATATGTGTCTTTATGAAACTGGTAGAAACGTTAAGGTCCTGTGAATATTTTCCTTTGAATGAATTTAACATCCTTTCAATCCAACAGAAATAAATAAACTCAGGCTCTGTTGTCTAGTGGACACAGACTTCATATAATTACAACTGAGGAGCAGGGGTGTTCGGAATATCGATAGGTTGTAATTTTCGGAATGTCGTAATTTCAGAAAGTCGGAATTCTGTAATTAAGAAGCCTCAGTACCTACTCTGCATCTTGCATGTGTGTATGAGAGTTTTCATATCTTTAAAGATGCTGGGTAAATGACAAGCAATAATGAAATTTTGGAAAGCTGCCCCAATAATACTTGTGAATGTGTATCAGACGAACTACCTGAGCTTTTGACGCTGTTTATTTAACTGAGAAATTAGAATACCCGTAATTGATGAATCATACGCCTACGCCATTACGAGTATTCTAATTTCTCAGCTAAAATAAACAGTATCAAAATCTCAGTTCATTTGATACACATTCACTTGTATTATTGGAAGGGGCCGCTTTCCAAAATTTTATTATTGCTTGTCATTTGTCCAGTATCTTGAAAAATATGAAAACACACAAATACGCAGCGGAGGTACTAAAGTCTCTTAAGCATGGTTTTTGGGACATGACTTAAAACTTGGGCAAGGTTAAAACAGTAATCCAAATGAGATGCACAAATCCGCATATTCACTGACTAATGGAAGATAAAATGTCTGCTACTACTTATTTTCGTAAGCGCGTTCAGAATTCAAGAAAACCCGTAATCATACGAATTCCAGAATAGTGTTCAGACTTCCGGACAATGCTGCTGGAGAGACGCGAAAGCTCTAGCCCTGCTGCTTGCCATGCTGACCTTTTCAGGCTAATCCTGTTTCACCAGTCGAATGGTGATATGGTACTTAAAAGTTGTTGGCCGCCACCGTTCTGCCTCCAGAAGTCATCACAGAGAGACATGTGAGCTTCGAACCACTCCATTCAATGCACCCCGCATGGCATGCGACAGAAAGCGAAGGGGCTAACCACTCAGACACTTTTTCCGGATTAGAGCGTAATAAACCCATCCACTTTCTAAAAGCAACAACATAAGTAAAAATCTCAAATAAGATTTTAGTGGCTGAAAGTAGCTTTTGGTGATTCCGAAATCTGACACAGTATAATTTTATAATTAGCAGTTCGTGGTAATGCGAACGTAAATCTCTGAAGCTTTCCCCTTGATCAAGCTTACTACGATAGACTAGGAGACATAATTTGGTGTTCTCTCGTGAACGTAAATGAGGAACCGCTGATATTGAATTGCAACTGAAATAACAAGTGTAGAGCATTTGTGTGATGTGTTCAATGATTGAAAGCTTAATCGTGTTTTCTCGTTTGTTGCAGTTACACTGTGAGTGTAGGTGTTGTTGACAAGTTAGCACTGTACTGCGGTGGCGTTCGTGATCCCATTGAAGGTGATGCACAAGCTGCTGTTTTTCTGCTCAACGGACTAGAATTAATCACAGCATTATCAGATCGTCTTGCTGCTTGGTGAGTTTTATTTATTTTCACTTTATTTTTAAAATAAAACTTGCTTTAAACCTGGAGTTTAATTTATTTATCTTGATACTTTATACTTCATTAAACATGATATTGTGTTCCTAATTTTCTGATGTTGGGGGTGTTCTACCGCATTTAGTCGTTCGAATATTACGTAAGCCCATTAGAATCCCCCCTTGTGCTTATATAAGACTTGTCACATTTCTTATCGTTATGTTCTAATTCAAAAAATTGTTGAATACACTAATATGTTTTAAGCGAATCTTATGTAAGCATTGCTTTGATTCTCCTCTCCCACTTGAGTGCTTACGTAATACTGGAATGATCCCCATTAAGTTTTTCGTCTGGTCCTGTAAAGGATTTAAAATTGTATTTCAACAGAAATACTTATAACGCATTTGTAGAATTATTTTTCCTCTAGCTTCTTCCCTCCCCAACTGCTTGAAGCTCTCTTTAATATTCATTAGGATAAAATGTGTGTTGTGTTCAACAATTATTGCATTGCTTATTAGCATATAGTATGCAGGGTCCCCACTGAACTGCAGAACGTGGGGAAATCGGTGGATACAGCATACAAGTAGAAAGTTCTGGAAACGTTGGGTCACATCAAGAAAAACTTCAAAAGTCAGGAAATATTAAGTATGGATTTTAGCTTCTCTGAACGTATTATTTTAAACATACATTTTGCTACAGCAGGCGTTTCTTATGTAACAATATGTGCCAGAGAAAGGTGGCGACTCGTGGCAACTGAAGCCAGTGGTTTCAAATTTTCCATTAAAAAGATATTTTTCAGACAAAATTCAAATCAGTATTTTATTATTTTTAAAGTTTTATTTATTTATTTTGAAATTACTAACTGCGCCTGTACGTGTATTACGACATAGTGGAAAAGAGTTTCAAGATGTTTGAAAACATTACAGTAGCAGAGAAAAGTTTAGACGCCCTTCCACCGTAATCAAACCACAAATTTTGCCACTGGAACATTTTTTCCTGGTCTATTTGTGGTTGTTTGTGATGTGCATTATTGGCAACCCATTGATGGTAATTCTAAGACTTTGTGAAACTTTTATTGGTTTCGATATTTGATGATATTCGATGTTTTAAATTTTCAAGAATATTAAATGTTTGAACTAACTATTATTATAGCAGAACAGGAAATCTTCCTGAATCAGAGACAATGTCTTATCGTAAGGGTGGTAGTTTATAAAAATAGATGGATTAGGCACCTTGAACACCGTATTCGAATTCTAATAATAAATTTTTAGATTTTACGAAAGTAAAACTTGTATTAACTCCGCAATCAGAGTCGGTAAATGTTCAATGAAGTCTAAACATTCTTGTCTCACGGCCACCTATAACCACAAAATCATAGAAGTGGTCCTACAAAAAAAAAATGTGTAAAGGCAAAAACTGTATTTTGCGAAAGAGAGCTGTAAATAATTAAGCAGCTCATTTTGTACTTCCCAAAACTTTCCCCTAATTTAAAAAAACAAACAAAAAAAAACAGACTATTTGATGAAAAAAATACGCTTTTCATTTTCTGTATATGGTTTATAAGTTATCGACACCACCACTTACAGAAGTTGAATCGAATAAAATGCGCGGTAGATTTTAAAATTCTGTTTCAACTTATATTTTAATTGTAAGTAATCAACATTTTCTCGCACGTTCATATATATGTTTATTAGGGCCCGAGATATGCTGTAAATCAGACGTGTCATCAAAGTACTCCATAACTTTTCCAATATTGTTCTTGTGAAACGGCTAGCCACGAGTTAGTTGTAGACCGACCTCTACTCATCGACCAAATGACATCAGACTCTGAGATACGAAGGTTCTACCTCT
The DNA here is from genome assembly GCA_022664845.1 of Lepisma saccharinum. Classification (NCBI taxonomy): domain Eukaryota; kingdom Metazoa; phylum Arthropoda; class Insecta; order Zygentoma; family Lepismatidae; genus Lepisma; species Lepisma saccharinum. The sequence continues at coordinate 8,048 of JAGDQP010067020.1, forward strand.
GGTTGAATAATTGGGGTGGAATTATCCTATTAATAGGCTATAAACTGAATTTAATTTCTCGTCTGAATTAGTGAATTTTCCGTAAATGTTTATATTATTTCCACGAGTTATTTTAGAGAGAAGAAAAGGAAAGAGAAATGTAACTGGATGGATGAACAAAGTTTCCAACGCCTTATTTCTCAACAGAAGTTTCCTGTCATAGATAACTGCTTTACTCAGTAATGTTAAAGAAAAAGTATTCTAGAAATAAACGGATGTTATTTTCAGTTGTTCCAACAAATGGTATTCGAGATACTTTATAACTTCTTGTGCCGTAGATTAGTTTCAAAATTCACACAATACCTGTGAATCGGTGCAGATTCGGCTTACACCAGACCAGAATCGAACCAAAAATCTAAAACTGTAGTTTTTATTTTATCTGGTCGTGAAAAAAATAAAAGTTCTCCGTTATCAACACAGCACCTTTTACACGAAATAACATACCTCTGTAACTCACTCTTAAATAATGCATGTTGTAAAAATTTTTGGAGAGGCTAAGGATTTACTAACTTAATAAACCCTTCAATTTCAAAATGTTACATTTACGCGTTCGCGAGATAACGTAGTTTGCCATTTTGAGAATATGCTGAGTGACGCACCGGCCATTAAAACCTAAGGGTACTTCCAGTAGACATGGAAACCAGAAATTTGGAAGAGAAGTAGCATTTAGCGTACGAATAAAGCAGAAAAAAATTTAAATCTTAACTTTGCTAATTGAAACTGAACAATCGGGGAGAGGGAGAACGAACGTAAGACTGTGGAGCATTTTTTTAGCAGGACAATTTAGTGTTTAATAAAAAAAATATAATCTACAAAAAATAAGGGAACTCCTGCCTAAGACATGTTTGAAAGAAAAACAATCGGAGTGCCACATCATCAATCTGTTGGTTAAAATATCGCTAATATTTACCTATGGCTAGTTGAAGACAGAAAAAAAAAGCAACAAATTATTCGCATGGTTCTTTATAACTACCTCTACAAATAGATTGATGACGTTGAACTTGACCGCCCTTGGATCTCACTCGTTTTAACGGCTTTTGGGTTTAGTGGTCCTTATTGTGATAACTTTTAGACGATCCACATGCATAAGTTATTTTTTTATTTTTCTTGATTGTAGTTTTAATATTGTGATATCACTAGTCTAAAACGCTTCCGTTTATATATTTTTAAATATATATAAAACAAACATTTGAGAACAGGGCATGAATATTTTCATTTTCCAATGCATTGTCAGTATAGCACAGATATCATATGCAGCTGCGCAAGAGTATATCATTCAAAATAACAGATACGTAAAATGCCTGGAACATATGCAACCCATCTTGCACCAGTGCTGTGTGCGTTAGACTACGTACAGTAAACAAGTATTGGAGGTGAGAACAACGGCTGTTGGAACACTCTCACAAAACCGTACAAAACGCGTTAGTTGATTGATTGAATTGTTATTAACGTCCTAAACACCTGGTAAACTACTAAGGACCGAACCCACAGTTAATGTGGGTTCCGAACTACTTGTCCCCACCGAGAATCGAACGCAAAACGCGTTAGTGTTGTTGTCAACTTGTCTGAAACTACGTCAGTTGAAGTTTATTGTAGATCAGTGGTTCTCAAGCTTTTTCAAGTCGCCGGCACACAGAAGCTAATTATAATTCATCGCTTCCTTGTTGTACCCTACGATGCACGGTAAAATAATCATACTTATTTAATATTGATAGCTATTATTGATGAATGTGAATTAATTATTCTACGCCACATATATAAACATACTAATTAAATAAATAATTGCAATTTACAGCATTAAGATAAATAAAAACTTTTCGTTACATTGAGTGAAAAATGAATAAGTATAATGTTCATGTATAATTTGGTTAGCGAATTCTAACAGAACGTTTCATCCCCTTCCCATTGGTCTGCAGACCACATATCAGAAATCGCTACTTGATATGGCGTTGTAGCGTCATTTCGTCGCTGTGGGACTTGCACGTTTGAATGAATTTTATTTATGGCCTTTAGGCATCTAAAGCTCAGGCAGGGATACGGGAGGGGAAAGGATTCGAGAAGGTGTCGGCCAGGGCCTATGTTGAAGGTGCTATCCCGGCATTGGCCTGGCGTGACTCAGGAAAACCCTAGGTAAACCTCAGTCGGAGTGGTCGGCCACTGGGATCGAATCCACGACCTCCCGAATACTACGCCAACGCGGGATGTTACGCTACGGCGGCTCGGTGTGACTTGCACGTCAATTGCGAAGTTGTCGCATAATTTTGTTTATACAAAAACTTTAGTCTTCGAAATCCGTTTCATGTAACTTCTTATAACAGGTAAACGTCGAATAGAGGTAAATCTTTGGGTAAAGGTACTCCTTCCATGTTAGTTGCAAACACCAGTGTTGATTTTTCAGCTGTATACATACGTTGAGAGATGGTGAATGAACTACGTTTCTCGTGATTCTGTAATAATATTCCTGAGTCTTTCGACTATATTAATTACTTTCAAACCCCTTAAATTAGCCTTAATTCTTCCGTTTGGCCTGGTTACAAAACGTTTCTTAATTTTGCTCTCTACAACGACCCAGCCCCTTATCTTTCCACAAAGTTTAGGTTGGTCATCCCGCTGTCCGCCCCTCACCACCCGGACATTACATTCTATGAGTTTTCTTTCGCCTACCCCAGTTTCTTCTCACGCAGTTCCCACATTCAAATATTGTTCTCCTAGTTATTATACACAAATTATGAGACTGATAACGCTTGCTGCCTTGTAATCAAGGGGTCCTGGGTTCAATACCCAGTGAAGGGATAAGTAGTTCGGAGCCCACTTTAAACTGTAGCCTTGTATTTAAGACATCATCCGATGAAAAGCAATAGCACACCACCATCGTTTCAACTTACCCAGGAACCTTGAGACCTTAGACCTACCTGCGAGCAGAACACAATTATTAATCCTAAGTTCGATTTTCCCGTAAAGTTAGAACGCTCATACGTACCTTGGAAAATATATGTCATTTGCCAGCTTTTATTACTTATTTCTAATCAGCTCTAAAAGCACTTCAATTTGATGTACAATATGCAATTATTTTTGCGTGGTGCCCTTGTTACTAAGTGTTTCAAACAAAGTGTATGTT
>JAGDQP010067021.1:0-11204 GCA_022664845.1 Lepisma saccharinum
CTAATTTCATTTATTTCTATTTATCTGAATAATGCATTCCATTTTTCCTTTCATTCACCCACTCATGTTGAATGAATCAGCGAAACTCAGGTTTATAGATAAGTTAACATTGAATTTCAAGACAATAACACTTGAATATGAACTTGACCACTAAAAATTAATATATTTCTTAATCAATATTTTGAAACGAGAAAATTATTCTAAAAACAATATCAATGGTTGAAATACAAATATAAATTAAGTCGTAATGATACACAATAATTGGGAGTTCTTTCTTTGTCAGAACAATTAATTTAATTGTGAAAGTCATTACAGTTTCACTACTTTTGAGGCTTGATTGCAATTTCTATCACAATGATGACTCAACAAAATATCTGTTTTTGCTCTACTAGTGAGCGTAACCAACATATACACAAAGGTCGATCAAAAAGTAACTTCGCACACCACAATATAAAAAGGCTTTATATACAGGATAAATAAAGATATTTTTTCGGAAAATGTAAACAGCAAAATTTTCGACTCATCCAGTTGTGGAGTATTTAAAGCAAGAAGAGTGAAAAAGGTGGGGAAACTAAAGAAGACACAAAAGACAAGACACCAAAGGAAAGATAAAGCAGAGGAGAGACTTTCTGACTAATTTGTTTTAGTGTCGTCTTAAACCTATACCGGGTAACCCGGAGCTATTTCGTTCAGAAGAAAAAAAAAACTGGTCAAAATCGTCATAAGCTGTGAGACTTTCCCCCCAATGTTACTTCAGTCGATAGAGTGTAGACTGAAAAACAATCTTAAGAATCATGACCGTATGAGCCTATTTTTGCCCCTCTGATCGATATAACCTGTTAAACAAACTGAACCCGGTCTACCGTATATGTTGGTGCACACATCGACAAAAAGCAGAGTGAATCAGAGCAAAACATGCATCAAGCTGGGCACCAAAGCACAATTATACAAACATTTCTGCTTCGCTTCAACTTGCTTTATGGACGACTAAAGTCTTACGTCACATCCGGTAAGTCGCCATGTGTAAACAAACAGATATCTAGCAGTAGGTTTATGGTGTTGCTTCGTTAGTTAACAGTTCATTATGGTTACGTGATTCGTGCCCGATTGTCATCACTACAATGAAAGAAATACCAGTCACTTGTTTCTGTTTCCAAAGAATGGAAACCATTAAAGGAAGCGGAAGAAGACAATTACTTAAGTAAACACATTTACGCAATGTCATTGAATACAATTTTTAATAGGTTGATACGATTATGAGGATAATTCATCGTTGATTGCTGAGTTCTTGATTAAATAATAAGTTGTAATTACATCTAAGAAGCTTAAACTAAAGTTGCTAAGGACACACACTCAAGAAGATACAAAGAGGAAGAGAGTTGCAAAGTGGATCACTTTCACAGCTTTAAACAGCAACTAAAAGTACATACAATAAAGTAAAATTTGTTGTGAAGCTTCTCTGACTAGTCAACTTCCAAGTGGCACCAGAAGAATGGCGAACGAAACCTATATACAAATAATATCATTAAAATTCTTAAATAGTACAATTTATTCGCTTTGCCCCTATAGTGGGACACAGCAGAAAGGCAAAATGAATCAACTTAAACTTACACACAAAGATTAAACACAAAATATAAATTATACTTTCAAAATCAAACTAAGAAAGACTTCAACATAATTATTATTCAACTAGAATATATATAAATACGTGGGTACATATTAAAAATGAACGTAAAAGTAAAGGAGTTTTACCACATAAAAACATCACTATTCGCTTTACCCCGCAAGAAACCATCCACTTTGCCTCAAGCTGCCATCTAGAACAAAAGACCATCTACACCACATGTACGTCATAGCTGCAATTACTTTGAAGCATGAAAACAAAGTTAAGACAACACATTTTGCGTTCACAAAATAATTATCAAATATTAGAGAAAGATTTTGAAAAGCTTACATCTTGATTTTTACTTTTTAAAAACGCGTATTTTCTTTTCTTTTTTCGTCCCTACCATACAACACACAAGCGTTCAATCTTGACGACAATCTGTTTCTTCACTAGTGATGTCACAACCCTCAAAGAAGTTTTGATGCCATCTATTATGAAAAGCTTGTAAATTCTATTATTCGTTTTGCCTCATATATTCAATTTCACCCCCTTACCCTACTAGTACTAAAACGAAACCTTTATACCCTAAGTACAACGGCGCAAATTAATATTGCAGATAATATATACAAGGTATGTATAGCAAAAATCAAGATTTCGAAAAGGTAATGGTACCCTGGTACGTGTTTTATAAAAACATAAACTACCCGATTACATATTAGCTACTCACCACAATTTTATATATATATTGTTCATACTAACTTGCACTTTCTCTCGACTGTAGATCAAATCTCGGTCGTGTGTAAACGAAAGTACATGACTGGACCACAGTATTTTCTCATTTTTCAATCAATTTCCGCTTGTCACCGAAATAATAAACATTTCGAAAAAAAAAAGTTAATAAATTGAACTTTGCCTCCAACAGCAAAAGGAAAAGTTTCTAAGAATTTCCAACAGTTTCACGATCTTTTTTCTTTATCACATATTGAGTTGCATTGAAAAATTCCAATCGCAAGTGACAAAATGTATGCAACCCACATGACCGTGCTGCTGTGTGGGTCAACTTATGCCAGGCATTCAAAACTACATAGAACAGTAGTCCTTGGCAAATTAATACATTTAATTATATACCGTAATAATTATTTTGTATATTTCGACCGTTCAATATTGAGATTAAAGTTTACATTTCCATTTCAAAACAAGTAGAATCTGAAGATGTGCTGCCATCTTTTGAACATCAAACAAACCTCTAACTCACCGGTGCTGTTCTTGAAAGTTTTCCCCCTATAGTTTGCCGGTCCGTGAGTATTAATAGGTTGAAAAACACTGACATAGAACATCACTATATTATAAAAGGAAGCACAAATAATTTTGTAGTGAGCGGATGACAATGTAGTACTGAAGTGCATGCAATGAAAATAGCTTCAATCCTACAAACTGAGAAACCTAAACTAATGAAAAGGTCCTGCCAGGTTTTAGAGTCACCAGATCTAAAAAATAGAAAAATTGAGTCACTGAACTATGGTCTGAAATCAATTAATCTATATCTGCTTTGGTTGAGTCTTCAACTTCTCTTACAGACGCATAATTATATAGACAAAGTGAAATTAGAAGAGAACTTAGAAAGAGTTTGGGGATTCACCAAGAAGTACACTCTTTTTCATTTTAGAAACAATTTTTACACATCTTAAAATGAGTCAACTTTTAATAACTTCAATACTTTTTCATTGTCGATAATATTTTTAAACACTTTTTCTACACTTCGCATAAAAAACTGCGACAGCGAAAACCGTGCAGCAAGGCCACCCAAATGGCACCTTCTTATCCCATAATCGTGTCTGATATACAGACCCCCTCTTTCTCCTTCATTCATCTCTCCCATATTAAAATCAGCAAACATCATGAGCACATTTCTTCTTTTTTCAAAAATATACATGTATTACGAGTAGTATCGATTTTAATGAAAGAATAAAAGCGAGACAAATCAATATATTTAAGTTGATGGAGGGAGAAGCTTAAACACACGTAATGAAAAATTGAAAACGATGGATGTCTGTTAGATAGAGGAAGAGAAATGAGAGAAAGAGAAAAGGAAGAAGGAGAAGAAAAATGTGGAATTTAAACGTAGTAAAAAAGAACCTAACATTATAAAGTTCAGTTCCCACAAATCCAACAGCGAGATAGAAGTGACTTTTGGATTTCATATCTTTTTCAGGGCTATTCGAATATATTCGAGGCTGCTTGAAAAATTCATTAAGTCACTTTAAAAATGGAGACCAAAGTTGGTGGTCAGATTAAATACTCATGATCTCCAGTGGAAGTGGCACTGCAGAGTTTTGAAACACATCTAGGATAATGTCAAAAGTGCGACACATACGCTTTGTTTGCGCGTGGTTCGGTTGCAAATTCGGTGGAGTTCATTAAACGTACTGGTTCGGAATACATTGTAATCATGAATTCCGCCAGAATTTTCAGATTGGGGGGTGTAAAGTCAGAATTGGGAGGATGTACGTAGAGTTATGCACCGTTTCTATCAATTTTTTACCGCAAAAAAGTTAAAGTTGGGGGAGTCTCGAGAATTTGGGGCTGACACCCCCCACAGGGGCCGGAGTCTGACGGAATCCCTGATTTTAACAAACCCAGTAGATACTGTAGGCCATATACCTTCCATTCCAGACTACTAATGCAAATTGAACATAAAAAGAAAATGAATGAATTATAATTTTTCTGCTTAATTTCTATCAGAAAGAGGCAAGATTACATATCCAAACTGTATCAAAATGAAAAGTAACAAATGTTCAAAAGTAAAATTAGCATGTTCCTTATAGGCATAGTAGACATTACATGATCCACATTTCAAACGTGAAAAAAAAAAACTCATTTAATAGTATATTGATAAATTATATGATGAAAACGAATTTTGTGCCAAACTAATACAAAAAGAGTTCTTCTCTTCAAATAGCCAAAAAAAAGGGGACCATTTTCAACTCATATCTTTATTTTTTTTATATTCGAACCCATTCTGACCCGGTGATTCGAATTAGATCTGATAACCCGGAGGATGAAAGAGAGATTTTAATTATTTCATTGCATTGCACCGCAGGCCCTCGGTATGGATGGGGGCTGTTAGAATGAAGACGCTGCATACCGTTGGTAGATTTGATGTGAACGCCTGTCTCAAGTAGATTGTTCTTGTTCCGTGGATAAGGACCAAGTGAATTTGACGGGAAAGGTTCAGTTGAGGTTTTACAGGAATGTTTCCAGTGACTCGTGTCCGTGGGTCCAGATCAAGAAAATATCGTCGGTATGCGAAGCCAGGTGAAAGATTTGAGAGGTGTGAAGTTGAGGTATTGGGTCTCCAGGCGTCCCATGAAAAGGTTGGCATAAGAAGGGGCCATGCGAGTTCCCATGGCTGTGCCTACATAATGCGTGTAACTGAGAAACAGACCTGTAAAATCGAAAGTTTTCAGGATAGTTTCATGAAATTTTCTACAGTTGCTCACAAAATCCTGACGTTTTAACACAATGAAAATAATTTTTCTAAATTAAATTTTAATCCCCCGTTTGTGGGTTTAAATTCAAACGTGAACCTCGCTTATGGGAGAAAACAATGTTAGTTCAGAGGAAAAATTTTCCTTGTCTAATTTGATTAATTACCAAGAAATTAAGTCAGACGGTAATTTCTGTCAATAAATATTGTATCATCTCTCGATCTCGAGCTGCAATATTTTGTAAACAGAAATCTTCGTCTGATTTAATTTCTTGGTAATTTATAAATTTGGACAAGGAAAAGTGCTCCTCTGAATTAACATTGATTTTCCCTTAAGTGAGCTTTACTTTTGAATGTGAACCCCCAAAGCGGCAGTTAAAATTTAGTTTTCGAAAATTATTTTCACAGTGTTAAAACGTCAGGATTTTGTGAGCAATTGTAGAAAATTTCATGGAAATATATTGAAAACCTTCCTTTTGCAGGTCTGTTTTTCAGTTACACGAATTACTAAAGAGTCTGTATATTAGAAACGTGGTATTTAGGACAAGGATGGGCAGCTAACTTCTAACGTAGAACTAAAAATGACTTGATAATGTGTATGGCGAAAACTGAACCGGACATTTTGAAACTTATTAAATGAAAAAAGGCTCAGATTTCGCGCTAACCTACTCAACTTGTGCAATCTTTCGTGAAGTTTTATTTTATTTTAATTTAACTTTGTGTAACATTTGCTTTTCATTTGAAAACATCATAGTTGATTTACTGCATTTGATAATAAATATCCTAGTTATATTACCGAAAAACTATTCAACAAATTATATTATCTTTAGTAATTATAAAAACAAGTAAAATGAAATATCTTCTTTGAAATGTATTAGTTTTAGCCTACAAAACCTTGGTTAAATGTACTTTTTCACCTCCTCTCGCAAACCCCTTGCACACAACCCGCAACCCCCACGTTGAGAAATCATGCTCTAGTCTCTACACTACGCAATCAGCTGTCAGAAAACGCTTTCGATGCGTTCTTTATCATTCATTACGTACTTTAAGCACATGGGTCATGATTAGCAGTGCACTTAGGTTATGATTTTCTTTCCCGAATCTCTGCTTATAGAACGCGCGAAAGCTTATAGTTTTGTCACTTTCCTTGCTATATATGGATGAAGTCTGATGCAAAAACTTGAGGGAATCGGAGGTTAGGAAGTAGTATTTTGAAGAAAATGTGTCTAACAGGTGTTTAAAAAGTAATGCTAAAACGTTAAATTCTCAAGAAGCATTGAAAATTTATCATATAAACATGTTAAAAATCAAACAATTCTTAAATATATTACTTACACTTCTTGAATATAACTAAGAGAATTCCAATAAAAAAGGGTATAAAAATTATACAACAAGTGTTTATTTTTTCACTTATTTCACTGTACGATTCACCAGATGTTGTAAGAAAAATAGCGGTGACTAAGGTGGGCAGGCCATGTAGCTCGGATGGAGGGAAAACGAACATTATATTCCTTGCTGGTTGGAAAGCCGGATGGAAAGAGACCGTTGGGAAGACCGAGACGTCGTTGGGAGGACAATATTACAAGAGATGAAAACTGGCTTGATCTTGCCCAGGATAGAATCCAATGGCGAACGTATGCTACTGCGGCGATGACCTTGCGAGTTCCGTAAGCCATAGAGTTAGTATTATTTTTTACAGTGTATAAAGCTATCAACCGAATATAAATTTATCGAATGGAAATTTTATTAGATAGTAAATCAACCACCGAGCGAGGTAAACGTGGTAAGTTTAATTAAAGTTTAGAAAAGACTGAAAGTGCTGCTACATTTACGGCAGAAAAGAGGTTCTTGGCTCCTTTCGTACAACATCTGTGCAAGACAACTAATTTTACATACGCACACACCCGTGTTAAGTAAACGCAAATTGGCTGCTTTTTTCCCTGTGATAGGTGAAACCAGATTTGGGAAGAATGAGGGCAAATCTTGCCAGACTGTCTTAGTTGTCAGGGAGAAATTTCGCCTTTTGGCTCACAACGACGCTTTTTTTTGGCTATTCGACGCAAAAACGAAAGAACGAATGCTAGGACATGAAAAACAAAAATAAAAAGTTAAGAAATAAGAGAAGAAAGAGCTCTTTTCGTGTCATTACAGAAAAATTTGCTTCACTTTACTTTTTGGCGACAACAACCTCTAAGCAGAAGGTGATAACAACACGATATCTAATGTGAATCGACGAAGAAGAATTCACTTAGCGATAGAACAACATCTAAAAGTTGATTCTTGTAACGCAAAGAACTAATGAACTTACAACGGTTAGTGGCTTAAATTTCTTTAGCTGGTGTTTAATCTTCTTTCTCTCTGTGAGTAGAATGAAATTAAACAACCAATTCGTAGTTTGAAAATGCACATAAAAATATCTAGCTTCTGTAGTTCAAGCAGTGGGGTCGTGGACTTCGGAACGACAATAAGTAGGCACTTCGGTTCGAATCCCGCGATCGACCGTACTGAATGAGGGTTTCCCTCAGTTTCACCAGGTGAATACCGAGATAACACCTAAAGTAAGGCCCTGGCTGGCAGTGATGCACTTCTACAGAAAAAGTGCCCTGGCGGTACTACGTCCTGCTCTGTAAAAAGTTCCCGCTAGACGTAAATATATGCAACATCCAGAGAAGTGCTCTGTCGTCGCCAGGGTGCGCCAGGGCTGAAACACACCACTGCTGGCTGGTATTTTGCAGATTGCACATCCTCTAACCTACTCTACACACTAAATCAAAAGAGCGAAATTTCGCTCAATTTGAGCGGAAAGAGGGACCATTCTTTTAAAGTAAATTTTCATCAGGCAAAAGATGAAAAAATTCACCTCGAAAAAGATGGGATCTATGGTAGTTCATTTCGCCATGTATTCAAATAAGGTTTCCATCATAGGACGCAATAAAATGTTGAAAATGTAATTTTAAAACAAGCAAAAGGGACCATTTATTCATAAGTAGTAAGAAAGAAAAGGAATGTATTTATGAACGAAAAAAGTGTAATAAAAACTTAAACTTGGGGAGATTTGAACTCGGTACCTTCCGACCAATTATCCAACGCCTTAGCCTTTCAGATAGCCGTCCAACAGCAATAATTCACCTTCGAAATTGTTTCTTTCGTCTCGTCAGGTACTTGATAACAATGTTTAAAGATAACAATCTTGCACATATCTTACTCGTGACGTCTTCTGGTATATTTTCTTCACAGAAAAATTTTAACTAAACGCAGCGCTATAAATTTCACAGTATAGCTTATTCTTTCGATAACCTTCGTAGTAAAAAAAATGGCGGAAAACAAAGTTGACTAGTAGCCATGATGCATTGTAAATCACTTTGAGAAATAAACCACTCTAAAAGATGAGAAATTGCTTTTACAAGTTTGAAAAATCAATGAGAAATTGGTCCTTCAAGTTTGAAGAATAAATTACATCCAAGTGCGTCGGTATTCCATCTAGAGAAAGCACATTTTCCATCCAAAGCGAGAGTGTTTCGTTCAACACCACTCTTTTCGATTGAAAATTTCGCTCTACAAAAGAGTAGCCCCTCTTTCCGCTCTAAAAGAGTGAAAATTACGCTCTTTTGATTTAGTGTCTATCTCGGCCTGAGCCAACGATGTGAAAATACGATCATAAATAGATTCAAATTCAAACATAAAAAATTGTTTTGTTGTGAGCGGGACTCGAACCCACGTCCCCCAGTCGTGGGTTGGTCACCACACACAAGTCTTTGTCTAAAGCGAAATATAATGCCCATTTGTGGTTGTTTAGAACTTGCTGCGTAAGAGAATTCTCTAAAGCAGGGTTTCTCAACATGGGGGTCACAATGTGTGCAACGGGGTCACGAGAGGAGGTGAAAAACTAAATTTAACTAGGGCTTTGTAGGTTAAAATTAATAATTTCAAAGAAGGTATTAATTTTGCATGCTTTTTTTTATTACTAAAGATAATTCAATTTGCTGAATAGTATTGGATAGTATAATTAGGATTTTTATAATCAGATACAGCAAATCAACTGTCATGTTTAGATAGTCATATTTTTTAGGGTCGCCGGCTGGAAGATATGGTAAAAGGGGGTCGCAGAATGAAAAAGGTTGAGAAACTGTGCTCTAAAGAATATCTGGATGGCTCAGCTAGGTTAAACACAGAAGGATTCCAGCGTGACCATGGATAAGAAGATACAAGTTTGTTCAACCAATAATTATTTTCTTTACCCTTTTTGAACGTAATATGGAAACAGAAGTCCCTTTCATAATCCTTACACACGTTTGCCAAAGTTTTCCTCAGTTTCAGCAGGCACATGCCGAGACGGTATGTAAACTAAGGCCCTGACTATACCACCTTTCTCACGCCTACTCCAGGAAGTGCTTGCGGTTGGATATTATCGCTCACAAAGGTATTCGGATTATACCATAACTACCTGTCTAGTCCCCTACAAAAGTAAATGCAAAAATCTAATGAAGGTATTTACGAAAATTCAGTCAACAGCGAACATGTTTACATTCTACTGTTACCCAAAGAAAACCAATAAACCTTACACTGGCAATTTTGTTACCATGACAAAATTCAAGTATCGCGATTAGTGCATCTTCTAATAAGATCCCATTGATGTATCCATGCACTTAAGATGGCACACAATAACCCCTTTGTGAATCGCTGGAAATGTGATCTTTGGACACTTAAGTCATTTCCAACTGGACACTCAGTGACATCATAATTTTCTTTTCTAGATTTCAATAATAAGGCAGGCAGGAACTATGGAGCAAACCTAGCCAATAATTTACCCTCCAAGGAGATCAAGTAGAAAAGTTTTAAAACAAAAAGCGAAGAAATTAACTTTACTCGGGTAAGAGGGAGGTCCTAGTACATAAATAAAGATCGTAGATTTATTTGTTTGTCTGCAAATGTTCAGTGAATTCTTAAAAATAACACAAGGTGGCTGCTGTTAGCTAACACTGCTCTCTAGTGGCGGAACAAGTAACTTATTGCAAGTCGGTTCTTTTCAGGCAACGATTTTTTAAAATGATTTAATTGTAGTGCGGTTGTTCTATTGATACTCAAAATTTTAAAAAGCAGAAAATTTAAGTTATTTTAAAGTACACTATGGGGGATGTTCTAGCAAAGGACATGTTCTATATGAATAGATAATAAATTAAGGGAGGTACAGTTTAAAATGAATAATGGATAGTGAATAGGGATTTTGCTGCATTGATGGTACGCATTTCATTATACGGTGACATGTTTTTATGAAAATACATGCGAAACATACACTGTTACAAGACAGCCGTTGTGGGGTGCAGTTTAAGTCATTAGGCTTTCGTCTTACACTAGTTTCCAAATCCCATCCTGATGATGGATTCTTATCCAACGTTACATGTGACTTGTACAACACTTATTTTGTAATGCTATGGTGTTTATTTAACCCCATTGAACCCCCTGGTGTTTATTTAACCCCATCAAAACAAAAGACTTCTCCCCACTTTCCCCTCCCAAGCTTCATTGTTTCAATTGTCCTTTCGTGCACGAGACTCCAGATAAAAAGGAAGCCACTGTTGCCGTCTTCCTACATTCTCAAAGAAATCTAAGAAGCGAAACATGCTTTTATAAAATAAGGATACTTCTTTAACATTATTTAAGGTACAAGCTTCCATAACCGCCCTTAGAATGGTCCTGAGCATTTGTTGTACCAAAACAAACGATTGCGTACCAAAACTCAACAACTGTCGAGAAAACTGACATAAAGTTGAAAAATATACAGTTTTAGGACAACGTTACGCGGGTTGTCTACCTTTCTGCAGTAATAATTTTAAAGTCGATGCGGAACCTCAGGACGACCTCCGAAAAATAAAAAAAATCACAGGAAGTATATTCTACCAATATTCACTTTTTATCACTAAGGCACCGGATTTTCGGCAAAAAGATTTTTCGATGCACCCTATTAAATATATTTGTGTGACAATTGTGTTGGGTTAGCATCGCACCGAATTAAACACCAGTTTTGTTTTTAAACTGTAACTCAGGGCTCGTGTTAAATCATAACATAGCATTCTTTGAGTTAAAGTAACATGCAAAATTGGTAGTTATTCT
>JAGDQP010067022.1:0-11204 GCA_022664845.1 Lepisma saccharinum
TCTTTTCAATAGAAACATGGAGAAGGGGCCCCACTCCATGCTGCTGCGGGGGGTGGGGGTGGCAACCCTTAGTTACGTCACTGGTTTGTGCACTACAACATTGTTATTACGAGATGTTACTTCCTGCTCGTAATAATTATCTTGTTTTTCCTTGTACTGTTCCGAACGTTTTCTCTTACATATTTGACTTCGTTCCACTTCGCGAATTGATGTGTGAAACCAAACATGATGATAGTGGTTATAAATATGAAGCACAAAATTTTCTTTTGCGATAGCATAAGCCTCACGAATAGCAGTAGATGCTTCGTTACGTATGTATTTCTCTTCAAGATCAAGGTCAAGCTCATCATGAAATATAAGAAAATGTTTCTGTAAAGCTTGTCTTGCCTTTTCTTGTTGTTCGTGTGGCCATAGTGTTTCTAGCGTTTTTGTTTTTACAATTTCAGTACGAAATACATTTGCAGTGTAATTCATAACTGCATTTACATGTGGTCGCACATCTATTTTTGTTTCCATCCTTAAAAATTGTACTTTCAACCGAAAAATATTTATTCTGAATTATACTACAAAAATTTAACCAAAAATTTGTATTTCTGAATTATACTGCAAATTATACGGGAAGCGGTTGCAGAATTTAGGCGGGACCATAGTCATATAGTATTATGCGATTCTGCTTGTGATTTTTGCGAAACATGCACCGCTATGACTACAAAAATGTCGGAATCGTACGCCAAACTGATGCCAATCCGAAATCTCAAATTTAATTACCAGAAGCATTCCTAAAATTGATATTCCGTCAATAAGGCGCCTATACACCATGTGAAGAACGTATCTGAATATTCATATAAAACTCGCTTAGCATAAATATTGGAATAAAGGGGGATGCTCAATCAGCATGGTTTCATATTTAACATGAGCACTGAGAGCTCTTCCTATTCATGTTAGTAAATAATACGAGAGGTTTTTGGTAAGAACGTATAAGGACTTTAATATTGACTTTCTACAGATTATACGGATTGGAGGAATGTCTGCTATTGACGAGTACCTTAATCAAAACACATAGTACTTCTACGTTGTTATAACAATAATGAAGTATTCTTACAACAATCCCAAAGCAGAGAGAACTCACATATATACCACACAACATAAGAACTCAACTAACCTGCATTTACTTTTGATTGGTGACACAATCAGGTGGTTATACTTCGAGCACGCTTGGTAACTTAAATGTTCGTTTCCCAGAGATGCAATCAGAGTAAACTTCCATTGATGGTAAATACTGTTCGTAATCACTGTATGATAATAAAGACTGTGCGCTTATAACGTTCCATATTATCGTAGTCCAATTGAAGAATAAAAAGAGTCTGTGAAACTGTTAAAGTCTAATATCGTCTTATAATGCCAAAGTCTTGTCGTGAACTGGTATCGAACTAATGACTTAGTAGATAGCTCAGAACAGATGCTACCTCGTGTAATGCCGATAGTAGAGTGCTCAAAGAAACTGGAAGTCTGTACTTTTATTAAGTTCTAATTTGGTTGGTCACTCTCCATTCTCAACAACACCAGGTGTGTCTATATTCAGGAATCTGAAGAATGGAATTGGTGAAGGTTATCATATCCTGTTTGTTTCAATTTTCACTAAACTATCCTTGAGTTTGAACACACTTGTCCACCTGACACACATTACTTTATTAATTATTTGTCCCTGAAGCTTACTCTGTACATGTGTGTTACATACCAAACTATGAATCCACCTGTTGTTTATTACTTAAATGGATGTCCTCTCAATACCAACTATTTGATTTTCTCATACTCAAATGACAAAACAATCTAACACCTGCTTCTAACATACCTTTCCTTGACATATTGATCTTTAATAATGATGTTATTCTTTTTCTCTGCTCTTGGTATTCATCTCAACATCCTGTTTGGAATACTTCATATATTAGTTAATTAACCTTTCCTCCTTTCTAATCCTGATAACATATTTCTATACATTTACTATCTTTAGTACATTTTTAAACTCTTCAATTTTACATTTGGAAATACATTTCGATATTCTTTACACCATTGTCTAATTACTCTATGACACTAGATTTAGAGGCTTTTTTTACTACGAAATAATGATAAGAAATTTGACGTGTATGACGTAAGCATAAAGGAAGGGGGCGGGTATCTACTACTTTTTACTTACAACGGGAATGGGGTCGAAATTGACTAAACTGATATTTGAATGTCCCCTAAATCACCGTAATATATTGTCGATTCTGGTTCCGGTTCAACATTTTTCATGGAATATCCATGACGTTTAGAAGGTTGTTTCTTCCTTTTACCTTCTTTGTGAGAACACTATTAACTAAGTGTAAGAGAGAGATAACCGAAGATAATATTTTGCGTGCCTGATAATTATGAAAATTATATACGGAGTATGAAAACGAAAAACACACATAATATGGAAAAAACATTTTATGACATCTCAAATAGTCTGATATTTGGCCACAGAGTGGCATAGATGCAAGGCGCTTAGACCCCTTGATCTCTCTCCAATAGACTGAATGATACTGCAGTGTTTGTGCTCTCTTTCTCTGAGCGTATTTAATTGGATAAAAATTAAGTATGTTATCCAGAATTAATTTATGTGAAGGCATTTCTATAACATGTACCTGTTTCCTTCGTGAGGCTTAATCAGTTTTCTTAATCTGTTGTAAATCTATTCGTTAAAAACAGAATGTTTACTATTGAACAAGTTGCAGATGTTGGGTAACTTTAGTAACGTTATAATAATGTAGCAACTAATTATTTATTATATAGTTTCACTTGCTCTTTTACTAATTTATCAACAAACAACATTCACCGGTAATTTATTGCACCAGAACTTGCTTTCATTAAAACATCCTGCACCGAAACATCCTAGACCCATCCTAGCATATGCCTAATGAGACAGGAAAGTTCTCAGCAATGGTCGGCCTTTAGTTCGGAACCTAGGACATTCGGAGAGCAAAGTATAGTAAATATAAAAATAACTGTTAGACTAGATTTCAATGTTCTATCCCTAGAAACAGGACATGCTATTGATTGTCTTGTCAAAAGAAAATAGTTTGGATTGTCTTGAACATTCTCCTTAGCTCCCAGGATGGTTGAGAAGTGGAAACAAATAGCTTTCGTTAATCTCAAAACTATTTTCTTCAATAGCGTGTCAAACTAACTGTAAGTGCATTCCGACAAAGTGCTTGCAGATGTTCATGTGGCTCTAAATACTTTCTGGGAAAACATGTGCATTTTTTAATCTGATTGTGTGCATGCCGAAAATAAGGTGTTCTAAAATATTTAAAATGTCGAGTTCTTAAGAACATAGCGGCAAGCGAACTGAAGCGCGACGAACGCAAGTACAAAGAATGTGTCACTGCTGATATATATAGAAGAAATATACCCATATTCCTGTTTGTGCTGCAACTGGTTAGTCCTTCGTTTTGATCAGTGTGAAGACTGGGAAAACAGTAGCGATGCCTCAAAGCAGTGTTTGGAGACATTTGAGAAGATATCAAGTGTTATTGCGAAATTTAAATTTTTAGACGAACGGCAAATGACGCATGCAGAAAAAGAAATCTCAAGCCGCGAGACGCGGCAACGATAAATATCACGTTCATACGCCCGTGCTCACTTCGTTTCTCTTTACAGTTTTTGAAATTCTTTTATAAAATACACAAACGCTAATACCGTGCCTATATTCAGCATTCCATATCGTAACGTTCTGCTGTTTTCAGCATGACGTTGGGTAGAGTCAAATAGATAGACGGGATTTTTAGCTTTTTGCCCATCACCAGTTTTATTACAAAATAAATATAAATGCAATAAGTTAATAAAAATAGCGTCCCGTACCAGAGTATTTTACAGTAATTGAAGAGTTACGGGATAACTCTTTATGGCTTCTTCTTCTCGGGTGATGTGCCTCGTAGAAGAGAGCTAGTATAGGTGTTGCACCAGCCCGACAGCTAACTGTGTGCGTAAGGAAGACACCAGTCCGACAGCTACTTGTGTGTCAAGGATGTGCCAGTCCGACAGCTAACTGTTCACAAGTTAGAATTAGGTAGCACACCTATCCAACAGCTAATTGTATGTGCAGAATAGGTAGCATACCTGTCCGACAGCTTACTGTGTATGCAGGTTAGGAGAAGCACACCAATCTGATAGCTAATTGTGTGTCAAGGAGCCTACCAGTCCGACTGCTAACTGTGTACGAGGGATAAGGTAGAGGAGAGAGGTGATCACCCTGACAAGTAATAAATTATAAGGTTGCGTCGGGATTTTGTAGCCGTTGTTTGGTGTGGTCATCCAAGCTCCTCCTCTGATGATTGTGGCTCCTTCTGTTGATTCCCTTCTGGAACTGGTGTCGTCGTCTGCTTGTTCACATTGCACTCTTTATTTACATTGCATAACTTGTTCTATACATGTTTGTTATTCGTAATACTCACGCTACTACAATGTTTACGCTGCCAGTATGAGACGACTCGTGCTCAGCAATTGGAACATTACAATATTTTGTGCTTGTGCGTGTGTTGCGAGATTGTGCAACTTTCGGACATTCAAATTTTTCCATCACCTATTTTCTGTGAAGCTGAGTGTACACAGCGATGAAAGTGAAAAATGTTCTTCGTAGCTTGATTGGTAAAAACAATATGCTACCTGCCCTACCACCCACACAAGCATAGTTGAAGGTACCGTACCGATATTTGTCTGATTTGACTGATTAACGAAGAACAGAAACGATAAAAAAGCATTTGTTTGGAGACCTTTAATTTTCCGGGAAAATATAGAAAGCTGGAAACACATCTTCATGTACTATAATGGAATTTAAGAATGTGCCCAGTTTCAGTCAGATGTTTGATTAGTCTACGAGTTAAAATAAATAAATAATAAATAGAAACCCTGGACCTTGAGTAGACATTAGCTTCATTTTTTAATACAAGCCACTAAAATTCTTGAGTGCTAATGCCAACATTCTTGAGTTCATGGTCTTCTACGGTGTTTTTAACTCAAATTAGCACATTTATGAGTAGAAATAAACAAGTGAGGCGGAGTCGAGTCGGGAACTGTGTACATAAGCTGGATTAAGGGGTGGGGGGCTAACGGGGCTGCAGCCTATGGGCCTACCAAGTATGGAATAAAAGGATAATAGTTTTATATTAAATATTTTGCTTGATAATTTACACATACCTTGATGTTTATAAATATTAAAAACACACCCATATTGACGTTGTCGTATTTGTATAGTTTCTTCACAGCTTAGGAAGACAGACACCAGATGGCAGAAAATATGGTACCAATTCGTGCTATGGTAGTTTCCCATCTACATTATCTTCTGTTAGCTATGACCATAATAAGGCAAAGCATCACTTCCAATCCATCATGCCCAATCCTAAATACTTCCTTTTGCTGAGAAACCAAAGGAGTCAAGAAAAGGAACCTTGGAATGAGTGAAGAAAAGGAAACATTTTGGACGTTGTACACTTGACGAATATAGCGACATCTGTCAAAAGCACTAGAAGCGTAAACAAGTGTGCAGCGCGTGGCGGGATATGAGTGGTGGTTGTGATATCGTAGGCAAACAACCCCAATTGAAAAAGCATGAATAATTAGAAACGCAAACACCTGCGCAGTTGTACTAGTTTTGCAAGATGCTTTGATTGCGTGAGCTTTCCCCTCTCCTTCGCTCGAGGGGTATTGACAGGCGCATATATTTAAGTCAGTGATTTACAGGGGGGCAAGGGGGAGAAAATAATACTATTACTAACATGGCACAAAATGTGGGGATCATGTAAGTCAAAAAAAGAAAGCTGAATGTGTCTTTGCCCCCCCCCCCAAAAAAAAACGTAACATGGGCGCTCTTGGTCATATTCCTTATTCATTACGTGTACCGACCAGTAAGCAGGTCTTTCATTACAATTGCAATTCTTCACGTTCTTCTCTTTGAAAGACTTTCCAGGGAACAGCTACACATAAATGTTTCAGTGCTTTTTGTAAGTTGTATTATTAAAACAATCAGCGAAAAGTTTTCAAAGCGTTCCAAATACAGTGCAAAATAAATGATACCAAAGAAATTAGCAACAACGTGATACGTGCAACAAATTGTTGGAATTTTTACAGAGTAACTGCCTTTTATTTGAAATCAATTTTGTGACATTTTCTATTCCTCAATAGTACAATAAATAGTGTGTTCATTAAACAATATGAACAAGAAGAATTATCCTGAATATCCGTATATATCCTGTTTTGATGACGGAATACAGATGCACCTGTCATTAATAATTCACATAAGATGGATACTGCTCACCGTTGTCCTGTGGCTAGGCTCGTGAAATTCTGTAGAACTCGAAGCGGACGTAGTTCAGTTGGTACAGCGCAGATATTCCGCCAGTAATTTGTTTGCGGGGGTGTAAAGCCAGGGAGGGTGCATGCACGGTTTCTATCGATTTTTGATAGTATAAATTTTAAAGTTTACAGTTTTCTAGAAAATTTGGGGGTGACACCCCCACAGGGGGTCTGGCAGAATCACTGGTAGAGCGTTAGATTCTCATTCAGGAGGTCCTATGTTCGATACCAGCGACCGACCATGCCGACAGGTTTCTCCACGGATTTTCTTCAGTCACATCAGGCAAATGCCGGATGATGAATTCAACTTAGGCTCTGGTCGATTCCTTCCCTTCTTGACCATCCCGGCTGAGGTTTTCCACAGTTTTTCAGTCACGTCAAGGAAATGCCTGGATGGTACCTTCAACTTAGGCCTTGGCCCTACCCGCACCCTTTCTCCTCCCCTGAGCCAGGCTGAGCCTTAGATACCTGAAAGTAATAATTGAAGTTCAAGTTCGAACCTCACGGGCGACCATCCTGACAGATTTTCCAGGGTTTTCCTCTTTACTAAGCGAATACCGGAATGGCACGTAAGTAAGATCCTGACCGCTACCTTTCCTATTCTTTCCTTTACCATATGCCGGTCCGATTGAAAGTTTCTTAAAGTTATACTTCAATTCAATTGAACAAGAGGCAATCCAACGTGATATTTTATTAAAAAACAGCAATACATCAGATCATTTATTGTAGTATTTTCCTATCTTATACACAAGAGCAGAAGAGAATGAACCGCACCACATGCAGCGTCTACTAAGAATAGGGCTTTAACAAAACTTCTTTTGATTTTGAAACTATCATCCCCAACAACGCAAGATGACGCTTACCTAAATAAATGCTTTCTTCCTCTGTAAATTTTCTTGTTAAAAAAAAATGTTACTGCAAATAACAACAGAATCTTATTTTGAACAGAATCTTTAAAATACCACGAAAGAATAAACAAACAATGAAAGAAACGGCTGACTAACTCCATTGATACAATGGAAGGAACAACTGAATGCAAGATGTTAATCCCGCGGGACTACCCTCCCCACACCATTGGTTTCAATGCGAGGTCACTTCCTCCCTGCGCAATGCTTTCTTCATCCGTCAATTCATATGTGGCGCTTGTTTCTACATGAAACAATTGAACGCTAAAGGGTACGAAGGATGCACTGAATGTATCCTTGGCCGAAGGAGGCAAAAAAGGCCACAAGGGAAGGAAAAGACGTTATATGATCAGTCCTTAAGATGGCCGACCTTCCGGAAGGAAAGGAAATAGGAGATGAAGGGTGTATTTAGGATGCAGCTTTGGTGTTTGCAGTAATCAGCGCTGCCAATATGTGTGAAATTCCACAAAATGCATGGAATATTGGCAGTTGTGTGGAATGGAAAATTGCGTGCATTATTTACTCATATTTCCTTGAAAGGCAGACTGACATCTTCCGCGATTTTGGCTCTCCCCCTGTCCTCCAGAAAAGGAGTGGAGCCGCTTAATTGCTTTCTTTTTGAAGCATCTGTCCATTGAGAGATAACAAATAAAATGATCTTCTTTGAGTCCCACCCTCGCTGTCTGGTGTATACCTGCTGCGCCATTCTGTTCTTTCCTTGAAGGAAAATAAAATTCGACATAAAAAGGAAGAGAAATAAATCGTTCGGTTCCTTTGTATCATGAGCCTACACCGAAAACTGGTCTAGCTCCGAAACCACCGCCTGTTCAATCTATAGCTGCCTGTCCAATCAGCGAAAAATCGTGTGTCGCCTGTCGCCACGAATTGGCCGCTAGATGGCAGGCGTATTCAAGGGTTGTTCTGCTACTAAAAAGCATTAAGTGATGCCGTTGCAGTATGGAATTTTGATTTCTGTAAGCACACAGAATGATTGTTCTAAAGTAAAAGACAAATATAGTGGCTTTTATACAAAACTTAAGTGTGAGCAGAAGTCATTCTTCGTTATTTTCATATTTTTCAATTATGGGACAGATGAGAAATGCTGATAAATAAAATTTGCTGTAGTGTATCTTAGTCAATAAAGCTTTAATGATAACTTCAAGTCGATGACAAAAAGAAGCTGGATAAATCTGACCTCGAAATATTTTCAAAGTGTAATAAGAGGAGTCTTACCCCAAGAACACGAAAATTGCTCCCCCTGCGTGAACCCCACCCCGCCCGCGAAAGATTTCTCTAGAAGAAAGTATAGTTCTAGCGTTGCTTTCACTATTAGATAGTGCCTGACAACGATACTCATTAATGTGCCGTAGTATGGGAGACTACAATGTATAACCATAACGAATAACACCATAGAGACAGAATTAAATAGAGTACAGTACGACTAGTACTGTACAGTACAAAAAATAATTTAAAAACATACGTTTCTTAAACAGTTCGTACTAAAAAGTAAAACATTATTTCTTTATGCATAATTAAAAAGAAAAGCATGGGGCGCGCTCTCATACAGTCACTTTATAAATTCTTCAATTGGCGCACCAAATGCTTTTCTTTTTAGTCATGCATAAACAAAATTAGTTGTAACTTTTAATGCGAATTGTTTAAGAAAAGTATGTTTTTAGAAAGTCTTTTATTATTTTTCGAGTATTTCGGTGTTCGGATGCTTTTTCTCAAGCTGATCTTGTGACCCAAATCCTAAAGTGTTCTGCAACAAATCAAACGGAGCGTCGTTGCGGGCCAGTATTTATTTTAGGATAAGGAAAAAAATACTAAAAAATATGCTTTTAAAATATATAGAAATGTATGAAATTAACAACGGAATATTGTATTGTCACCCGACTTACGTCGCCGTGAAAAATTTCATTATTATATGACGTCGGAAAATGAGTTAACGTTACAAGATGTGAGGACACGATGAGCCATTGTGAATTAAAGAAAAGTATGTAATGATATTGGTTTCAACGTTCGTTAAGCGAATGCAAAATTACACACCCTTTCAAAAATAAGTCTTTAGGCGATAAGAAGATAAAATACCTCAGTGTGTTTTTACTCAGTAAATGGTAATATCTCAGTCTAACTTTGTGATAGAAATCAAAAAGTAATTTGATTCACAGTATCATAAACGTTGTAATCATGAACACTTACCTCTCGAATCAAGATCTCTTCTAATATTGTAATCCCAACGAAGTTTCTGTCTTCCCAACGGCCTTATTTCCTCCAGTTTTCCAACTACGAGCATACTCTTCGTTTTATCCGAACTACATTACCATCCCATCTTAGCCGTCGTAATTTCATTATTCTTCCAATACTGCGTAAGTCGTACTATACAGTCGCCTCCATTCTCCAGTCATCTCGTATATCTTTGTCAACACCTAATTTTCAAACACACGCAATTTATGTTCATCTCCTAGAGTCATCTTTCGCAACAATAAAATATTACCGGCAGAATAGCAGAATTATTTTTAAAATAGCATATTCTAATGGAAAGAAACAATAGTGGTGACCAAGCATCACCTTGTTTTAACCCGCTGTCAATCTCGAAAGTATTTGATATATTATTCATTACATATACATATTCGGCTTACGGGTTCGCTGAGACACATCTTCAGTAGCTGAACAGTTTGCTTTCGAATTCCAGATCATACTAGTATATTACATAGTTTTGGAATTATATGCTTTCTAAAAATCAATGAACAAGCGGTGAAACGTCCATTGTATTCCCATCTCGTCTCAAGGCAAAAATCTGGTCCAACGTAGAACTATTTCTTTTAAATCCACATTATTTCATCTACGTATACGCTTAGGCGTGTTATCATTATATTACTCAGAATTTTGTAGTAACATGTTGCGAGTAAAGAGATTCCACGGTAATTATTACAGTCAGAATTGTCGCCTTTCTATAAATCGAAACTATTACTTAGGTGTTCCTTTCCTTTAGATGTTCCTCCTGTCTCTCTTATTACTTCGTTTACCTCGTTTCTGCTTGTTATATATGCTTCTAAGTATTTAAATTTGTTTACTTTGTCTATGATCTCATTTTTAATCGTAATGTTTCTATAGGCACTGTGCAGGAGAAAACAATCCACGGCATGTAAAACTGCCTACCTCCAAATAAAACAAATGAATATAATGTTTATATTGCAATTGTCAGTTTACAATTTGAAAACTTTCCTGGACAGCAGTTTAACTTTATTTGGTAACCAAAATACTTTGCTTTATGCTTTTTCTCTATATTCGTGTAATAACAGAATGATCGGACGAAATCCACAGGCTTCCTTTCTTCTCACCTTCCTTGGTTTTATAACACGTAACCACTTTTTACGTTGTTCATTGTCTGCCGGATTTTCGTGAAATGATACTCCACTGTATTCCGACTTACCTTTGTTTTTGCCTTACAGAATGGTACGCAACAATTGTGCACCATTCTTTTCCTAAAACTCTTCGAAATATTCAGATTTCCCTATACTCATGAGTTACTTACTAAAACGGATGAATTGTGCTGCCTCTAGCGTCGGAATTAGGAAGCTGATGTTTACGCGGCAAACAATGCTTTTTGAAGCAAATGGGCAGGCAGCTATAGATTCAGCAGGTGGTGCCCGAAACACATGTAAGTCACTTTGAATTGAATTGAAAAATTCTTTATTTAAGCGGGCGAGGTTCAGCCTATGGCTGCTCTGCCACCTAACCCTTGTCGTAAGAATACATTGAGAAAAAATAGATACATAGACAAGAATGAAAAAAAAGGTTACAAAATCATTTGACTATAGAATGTAAAAAAAAAAAAAAAATAGCGAAGATATGTAAACTTTAAGCAAGGGAATCAGTTGGAAACAACAACAAAGTGAGAAACATATAAGCATACACACATAAACT
>JAGDQP010067028.1:488-11204 GCA_022664845.1 Lepisma saccharinum
AATTTACCATATATATTAACGTTACCACTTGCATCCCATTGAATGTTAGAATTTTGTTTTAATTTGCGAAATAGTGGTCTTGCTTTTCGGAGACAAATTTCGGGGAGAGTAGATATTATTTCAACATCATCAACACAGCCGCCTCTATGTAATTCTTCGTAATTCTAGTAGTTGTGGCGGGTGCGTTTTTATGTAAATGTAAATATTTTTGCAACACCTCTCTATATTGTACCTATTTCTCTTCTACACTCATACAATTATTATTTAAAATTTGTTTAATCTCATAATCGAGATTAGATATGGTTTGATAATGATGTAGCTTTTCTGGTGAGAATAAAATAAGTTTTTCCGCATGCTGTATAATTACTATTTAATTAGACTACAAAATAAAGCCCCTAGGTTGGGGCCAAGTAATGCTGTGAGAAAACCACCTTCTTGTACAATTATTCGTTTTTTCTTTTGTTTAAGCGTCGGTCCTTTCTTTACCAAATACCTAAGTTGAATTTTATATTGCCGCAATCTATTTTTCTCGTTTTTATATAACGGAACATTTTCTTGCAATACTTTATAGGAACATTCACAAATAGAACGAATTAATTCGGAATCTGCATTTTGTAATAATGCCTTGCGCAACTTTAGGTTTTTGCCGTTGCTAAAAGTCTTAGTAAGTGATCACTCTGCTTATTAATATTTTTTTTCCATTTTCCACCCCAATGGCTATTATACTAAAAATACTTGCTAAGATATATACGAATTGAAGTTATTTTATAGGTATATAAACATAATTAAAAGAATCCGAGGGGAAAATATTTGTTCGAACCCGCTCCTCTTCGTCGGTATTTTGTTTTAAATCAAATAGTAGGTAACCATAAGCATTTCGGGTTGCGTCGTCGTAGGCCTCTTGTATAACAGTCACTGTATATATTGTATTATTATGAGACACCAAACGGGCAAGATAATTAATTTGAGCCCGATCTCTAAGATTTTTAAAACATACAGTGACTGTTCGAAGAAATATCTCGCATATCTCTGGCCTGGTGGAATATATTTTGAGTAAGAAACATGACACTGAAATTACGATGATGACTCCCTTTAGTAAGGAAGTCTACAATCTTTCAACCGCACTCACGCATTAAATCATCAAGTATAATAAGATGGGGCGTGTGTCCGGTGAAAAATCATCTATACGGGGTAAACCTTTTTTGAAGGTGCACGAAGATAAAGTCTCGTATAAATGTTGCCAGTCGCCATAACACCTTATTATATTTTTAAACAAATTACTGTAGTGATCGATAAATGTTTTGACACAATATGATTTCCCACACGCCATGGGACCTGCTATAATGCTTGTAATTGGATGTCTCCACTCCATCTCTATATACTTCTACAGAAAAATAAAACATATATTATTTACCTATTAACACACCCTATTCTAATCTAGGTCGTTTAAACCCATACGGTACTGTATCGTAGGTGCCTGCAACCCTTTTTCGTTTAGTATGTACCATCTGGTAAATTTACTCTCGGGGCTAGTGATAATTTTACTATCTTTAGTTCTACCAATCTTTTGTGAGTTTATTATATATATGGCGTTCTCCCCAACCTCTTCTAAGTATTTATACATCTCTAACCGCGCGTGGGACGTGGTATATGCCGCAATAGCAACATTTGTGTTTTCCAGAGGCACATTGACTTCATCCAACATGTGAGAATTTAGTAGCAGTACCTCTTCCTCAACCGGTATAACCTGCGCCACCTCTACATTGTTATCTGTTAATTTATCAAAGAATTTCGCAGGCTCGCATATGATGTCTGTATGGCCCATGTTTTCGTTTTGAACGAATTTGCCCCATAAAGAATTTAGTGCCAATTTGCAAATACTCTTACGCGCCTTATTCTTTTCCCCCATTTTCGTACTATCTAATTTTACCCATTCCCGCATATAATAGTTTCGAATGAATTTATCTTGGAGTTCCGTAGTGGACAATCATTGTGGCCAGCCCTGTGAAGTTTTAAGTTTCATAAATAAATTTATGTACACCGTAAAGAGGTCTCCTTCCTACGTCTCTGGGTCATACTGTACCACCCTGTACTCCCAAATCTCGTGAGTCTCCAACAATGAGTACCCCATCTCAATAGCCTTGCGCACTTCTTCAACTACCCATGTGCAGTTAGGGCCCTCTCCTCTTCAGCATGATCACATTCAGTCAACGTGTTCAAGGTCTCTGCACACCGACGACATAGAGGAAACAGTAGCTTATCACCACTGCGAAATGGGAGAACGGTGGTACAGATGTTGTGGAGGCAGTATAGTGCATTTCACTATTCCCTGAAACTTATCAATAGCAGGACAGTCGGCACCACCTTAGATTTTCAAGGGGTGTCCTATAGGGTATTTTTTCACTTTACAGCAGAATGGATATAAGGAAATGACATCGACATATTGTACCTCCTCCCCCTCGGCTTTTTATAATATAATTTCACGGCAGAATACCGACCACCGTATAGCGCATCCCTCGGTCGATGGGCTCTTTCCTGAGCATCGGGTTTTCTGGCTTAAACTCGCAATGTGGGGGGGGGGGGTTCGCCCAATTTTCGTTGCCAATCATCCCCACACATTTCATGAACAATATAGCCTAATTATTGTAGGCGAGCAATTTTTCTGACAGTATTTTCATACCGCTGCTCGAGTGTGATACCCGAATCGTTATATATGGGTTTGTTACGGCCCGATGTATAACACTTAGGGCATCCGTGATAAAAACACCCTGCATACTCCTATAAGTGTACTTGATTATCTATGTGGGCGTATCCGTCTACTTTAAAAAACCCGTTCAGAATCATTTCTCTACCATTTGCTGCATGCTGGATTGTAATACTAAGTCTTTTCTCTTCATATATTAACCACTGCATTGCCTCGTCAGATTGATGGTCGGCCCAATGATACCCATTAATTGGGAAAATGCCAATTGTTTTCTCTTTGAGAAAATTACGACGAAACACTAAATTTCATGCCGAGGCTATACTAATCGCTTCGACCAGGCTGTTGACGTTAGCTATTTCTTGAAATTACAGTATCAACTTTTCACATGTAATTCTTAGTAGTTCTACATCTAGACGACAATACCGTATTAGTTCTTGTTTAAAGTGAAATGTCTGCTTTGATAAATACCCGTTATAGATGTGCATACATTTTTTGCGCTCCTTCTCCTGCATATACTCATATCCGTAATATTTAGGATCTGGTGGTAGGCCCTCATGTTGCTGATTATGTTTAGTGTTAAAATAGGGGGAAAATACCCTTAGCGTGTCGAATATCAAACTCCTCCTATAATTGAGACAGCGGCAACTTATAAAGCTGTCGATAAACTTTAAATATTTACACTCCAAACACAGTATTTTACAACCTCTCATAATTACCTTAGGGGTCCAATGTTTAGTGGTAATCATGGCGCGTAGAATAAAGTGTGCATCATATCCTTCTGCGTTATGCGCAACACAAATTTTATTAACGTCGTTTGGCTTGACGCTTAGATAATCTAGAAAATCTACCACACAGTTTTCGCCGTAGAAAATATTTTCTTTTCTACCACAAACGCTACATAATGCATTATACCCACTACTTACACACTGATAACACACCTGCTGTGAAACTAGAAGGTTTGGTATGTATTCATTTACATCTTACCACCTTACCCTGTCTACACTCAATATCGTAAAATATCATTCACCACTTTTTAATATTAATTCCGATATTGGTGCTTGAACGTACGTATATAACATAAATGGTTGCGAAGCATCATATTCTCACAGTTTATACAGTATTTCTTACCATACTGTTGGGCGTTCCTATCTGATTTAACTTCATAACGGCATAGTTTGCAGACTTTTAGTTTTGAACATTGCCCCGACTGAGTGTAATGTTGCATACATGCGTTGCCGTAAAAGTACCGGTTACATTCCTTACAATTTAGAATTTATGATGTTTCTTCACACGGTGGCTTTTTCTGGCATTTACTACATAACGCCTTACAGTGTGCTATATGTCTTTCATTAGTGTTATATTTCATGTGGCACATATCACAGATATATATATATATATATATATATATATATATATATATATATATAGCTAAACGCAACCGTTAAACTGGTAATCACATTACAGTACTTATTTAAATATATGAAATTAATTATCTTAGAGCCGCCCGATCCTTCAAAAAGGGTTTTCTCACCCGTCAGACTATCATATACAGTAATTGTGTATTGTCATAAATACTCTTGGATTTTTTTAATTCCGGTATTCCACCGTCGTTTGTTAGAACAACCCCAGCATTATTACATAGTGTATTTATTTTTATATTTATAAATTTCATTCTTTGATCGTAATAAGCTCTACTTTCCTTTTTATCGTCTTTATTATCCACCAATCCCTTATCAACTACAAGAGCTTGGGCAAGACAATTACTACTCCTGTTTTTAACAACAATTCCGCTACATTTTTCATAAATTCCTCGTCGTTGGTAAAATTCTGTCTTCGACGGCCCTCCCCCACAGGTAGTGGAACATGATGGAAATCCACCATAAATTTATATTGCTGAATAAACACAGCATTAGACTGTACCACCTTTTCTAAAGCCAACCATACGAATTGTTCACTCATATTAGACGCGCCTTTGAACGAGAACCAGAACGACCTAGCAGGATTATCAATATTCCACAGAGTTAACCCCACCTTGAGGTACGGCTCTACATTCTCCATTAGCATATTTAATAAATCCGCTAATCCTTGACGTAACCACGTAATCGGGTTCTCACCCTGAGGGGGTTGGGATAACTGTGCAGGAATCATTTTAACGTTTATACGATTTTTTATATTTTCTTTTAACTTCGTTAATAATACTAATATTAATAATAGCTACCATTTTACTGGGAGCCTTTTTTCCTGTAACCCTCACCGTTTAACAACAAGCTAGAAATAGATAAAAAAATATTAACAGTATGCTACCGCCAAATAGATGGGTCTATGCCTATTAACAACAACAACAGTATGCTACTAGTAAGTAACTATAAATGGGTAGATCGATCTTTTCAATAATAGCCTATTAACAGTATGCTACCAGCAATAGATGGGTCGATGACTATAACAACAACAACAACAGCATGCTACTAGTAAGTAACTATAAATGACTGGGACGGTTTTTTTTTAATAATAGTCTATTAATATTTTCCATACTGCAGAATTACACTATTAGCAAACTTGTCTTTTATTCTCAGAAATACAGTAGCAAAATATAATCTCCGTATACAGTATTTATCCCCAAAGGACGTATATTAGCAAATACAATACCATAGGCTAATAGCAACTTAATTTTTATTTTTTAATAAATACAATCTCGGTTTTAGGCTTCTATTTCCGTAAAGAAACACAATTTTTGTTTTAATACTAGACTTCTTAAAAGTGAAACAAGCAATGACATTTTATACACACTACATGTACTGTTACCTACGTGAGTTTTTTAAAAAGCTCTTGGTGTTACGCGTGACATCCGCGTGTAGAATAAAATAAAAAGAAAAATGAACTATGGCGGGTGCAACATTCTTCTCGAATAGCCTAGAACATTTGTACTATAAAAGAAACTATTATCTTTTTGCCTTGTGTTATGTGCGGAAGAATAGTCCGTGTTGCTTGTTTCTTTGTCTTCTAGAATGACATATTATTATTATTATTATAGACAGTTTTTTATTTTATAATTACCACTCAAAATTAATTCACAACAATATTCGTGTAATCAATTTTGTATATTTAGCAATTTCTCTTATTTCCTTTATAGGCTCATTACACCACTGTGCACGTAAATTCTAAGCGAGCGCGTAGCCGCACATGTACAGGGAGAGTATTGTCCTTCGAGAAGATTCTGGAAGAAGCTAACACACACACACACACACGCTCGCGTTCACTACCATATTGATGTTTCCAGAAACAGTTGTTGCGAGGTGTTTTACACTAAGCCAAATTTCTCTTTTCGCGGGCAGAATCTGTTAACTAGAATAGGGCAATATCTCGTCACGGTTTAGTGCAACCATTGTGTCATTGGCTGTACCCTACAAATAGCAATAATTTGCACTTGTTTTTTAGAATTCAATTTCTCCTAAATTAAATTTTATTGTTATTGTTGTTTAGGCAAAATAAATACGTATTTTTTGCAAATTCTCTTCCTACTTATTTTTTATTGAGGCCTACATGCAGAAAAACAGGTTAGCACGACCATATTTTTAATGTACAATTGCACATCCAATATGGTACCTCTGTGTATACAAAAGACAAAGTTTGGCGTGAAATTGCTAAATATACAAATTTTAAAACAATAGAAATTACACGCATATTTCAATACTAGTAAGCATGCAGAAAATAGTATTTTGTTTTCACTTACCAATATTCACACTAGCAGGTTCGCAGAGCACTAACGTATTAGACTTCCTTTATCTGTGGTATCCCAGACAGGACTGCGGAATAAGGTTATTAACCGGAGCAGGTGTTACGTTTCTGGAAGTTTCTCGCGAAAGAGGCTGGTTAATGTTTGCTATGTTCACTGCCTGTAGCCTCTGTGATGTGTGAATTGAAAAAAGGGCCTGTAATTGAGGCTATGTTAAACAAGGAATAGATCGTAGCATCGTGCACTGTGTGCTGTTGTAATCTCTGCTAGGGGGGGTTATTCGTAGCCTCTGTTCGCACACTGGTGTACTATGTGAGGTTAAATCCTGTGTAAATCCTCCCTAGAGGTCATGCAATCTCTGTTATGTTAAATAAACTTCGTACCCTTTCGTGTATTATGTGGGGTTCATTCGTACGCTTTTATGGAATCTCTGCTATCGAGGTTTGGTGTGAGGGCCAGAATCTCTGCTAGGCTAGCTAGCCTAGAAGACATGTAATCTCTGCTATGTAGTCTCCTATTTCGTGTTATTTGATTTAGGTTAACCGCTGCTATGTTCGTAGTCTCTGTAATTTGTGCTATGTTAAGTAGTGAAAAAGAGCTTCATACCCTTTCGTGTACTAGTGTTAAATTCTGTGTAATCGCTGCTATGTTAAATAGGGGTTCGTAGCCTGTCATAGGGCTAGGTAATCGATGCTGTAATAAATTGGGGTCGTAACCTTGGATAGGTTAGCTACACTATAGGCTTCAACAATATATTATGTAGCTCGTAGCCTTTTATAAATTGTAACTAAAAACTGCGACACAGCGTATCGTACAGCCCTGGGAAATCGACTACTTACTATCAGCCAGGTACGGGAAATTCGTGCAATTTTTTTACAAAGTGCGGTCAGGTGACCCCATCTTACTTGCAGTAAATAATTACGGAGATTTCTAACTCGATTGAAACTAGATTTTGTCTTACTGAATTTTCTGGTGCATTCATTAGTTGATACTGCATTTGTTGCTAGTGCGTTTGCTATTTGGTGGGTTGTTTTTATCCAGCCACATGAAACGAACAAAGATAAGTGGGGCGGCTTATCGTAAACTTGCAGAACCAAAAGCGTGAAAATGAAGCAACCTTACAGAGAAAGCTTAGTAGAGTGAAAACGTTTTAGGTGAACGGAACAAACGATTTGCGAAAGCAGTTGAGAAATTAAAATGAAAGCGACTACACCGAGTGAATTCTCTGAAACGTAAAATGCTCAAAATATTGTGGGTTTTGGTGGAGGAAGAAAATGCTCCTGAGATAGTGTTCCCTCAGTTCATAGGAGTTCCTGATTGTGACAGTGATAGTGCCAATTTCGTTAGTGACTATCCTATCGAATTGTGACTGAGTGAATCTACAGTTGACATTCTTCTAAGACGTGGAATTGATCAGAATACTGCAAACGATTTTCCTAAATCGCAGACTCATAGCAGGTAAGACAAGAGTTTCAAATAAGAGTGTTTTTCTCGTAAACTTGTAAGTAGCGAATCAATTTTGCGGAATATTTGGTATATTCGTGCAGCACTGGTGCCGTTTATTAGCATCTTATAGGTTGTTCAAGGGCAAAACAAAGAACGCAACTCACGGCATTTCAGACTGGAAAAACATTTCAAATATTCTAGCACCACGCGAAAATTCTGAAGAACACAGAAACTGCGAGTCGGCACTCTAACGGAACTTACGTACTGGGTCAATGTGTTAAGAAGAGTTTTTCTGTCGTAAAGAAGTTGACAAATACAGGCTTCCCTCAAGTGATCATTAAGAAAAAATCAATTCTCTGCAGAATGGGGAATAACTGATGTCTCTAGAGCTTATTGTTGAGTTTGATCCATTTCTTGTGGAACACATTGAATGGTATAGAAATCCTGGAAAAGGTCTTACAAGCTACTTGCCTTCTACAATTTGTTATGAAGTTATTGAACTACTTGCTGATAGAGTGAGGAAAAATTATAAATGAAATAAAACAAAGCCAATATTTCTCCATAATTGTTGATTCAACTCCTGATATTTCACATACTTATCAGTTAGTTTTTGTTTTAAGATACGTGAATGAAGATGGTAAGGCTGTTGAAAGATTTCTTTCATTTCTGTCAAATCCAGGAAAATCTAGCCGAAGTAGTAATAGATATTTTGATCGGACATTCTATTGACCTTACTAATTGCAGTGGTCAGTCGTACGACAATGCCAGTGATATGTCGGGGGCACATACACTACAGGTTTACAGGCTCGAATTAAAGGAATAAATTCTAAAACGTATTGTGTGCCCTGCGCAGCTCATTCTTTGAATTTGGTCGGAAGTAGTGCTGCAAGTAGTTATAGGGAAGCATTTTCATATTTCATTATGCTTCAAAATATTTACATTTTTTTTCAGTTCATCAAAAAGCTGGAACTTACTTACTTCTTTCATGTATCCAGGAAGCAAAACACTAAAATCTTTATCACAGATACGTTGGTCTGCAAGAGAGGAAGCTTGTACATATATATATGAAAACTGGGATAGTGTAATGCAAGCTCTTGCTCTTGTGAACGATGATCTTTTAGAGAAACAACTAGTTCGATATGAGGCCTTATCCCTCTTGAATCAACTAAACAGACTAGAGACAGCTTTCATGATCACTTTTTGGAAGGAGTGTCACAGTGAAATTACAGTGTCAACATAGATTTAACAATAATGCATGATTTATTTGAATCACTTGTGAACTTTATAACTTCTGTTCGTGAAATATTCGACTCTTATGAGCAATAATCCACGGAGAACGCTGATATGAATTACGAGTGTATTTTTAAAAGGTTAAGAAAACTTAACAATGAAGCCGATGAAGTAAGAGACAATGAGGTTGTTCTAACAAGGAGAGAAAAATTTAAAGTTGAGGTGTTTCTGCCTATTCTTGACAAATTGCACGCTGAATTAATTAAAAGAAAGGATTTGAGTTGACTTTTATTGCGTTCCGGAGACCAGTTATAAGTGCTATTGGGCACAGTAGTATGGAACATGTGAGTTATACAGATATACAATTATTACAACATTAAACATTGAACAAAAGGCAGTATGAGATACAATAATACATACGATAATACAAAAAATGAATAATACAGTAAGATATGATAACAAATTTACAACAAAATTGAACATAAACAATACAAATGAATAAGACAAAAGTATAGCAAAATTACAGAGCAATAAACATAAAGCAATAGACATAAATAACCCAATAATATATGATACGAAATTACAATAAACAATGAACATAAAACAGAAAACTAAATTAGAAAATAACATATGATAGTGAAGTTATAATAAACATTAATTTTATAGATAATTCTTAAATCAATCACGATTGAATACAATGGTAGATAAAACACAATACTCTTGTCTACAATATTATAGTAACACATAGAAAACTAAACTAAATATATTAAGTGACCCGATATATACATTATAAATACAAAATAGCCAGAATTGTCAGTGTGTATCTTCCAGGAACTCAACTATACTGTAATATGAGTTTCTAGTTAAAAATTGTTTTAGCAGTTGTTTGAATATGGAAAGGTTGGATGAATTCTTTATGAAATTCGGAAGTTTGTTGTAAAGTTTAATACCGATGTAGATAAATGAACTAGCGTATTTAGATGTGCTGTGGTATGAAATAACTAGATCTGATTTATGTCTCGTATGGTAACCATGTTTGTCATAATTTTGTTTGATTCTAACTTTATTACTGTGTATTAGACACAGCACTTCATAAATATATGTGCATTGTAAAGTCATTATGTTCAGTTGTTTAAATAGTCCCCTGGATGAAGTACGTTTGAATTTCCCAGTGATTATTCTAATGGCGTTCTTTTCTTGTATAGGCCCCTACATATTTTACGTAAGTTCTTCTTTGTACCCCAAAATGTTATTCCATACCTTATCAGAGAGTGAAAAAGTGCATGGTAGATAGTGACTAAACTAGGTCTGTCGAGAATGGGAGTTCGAGGAAAGCTATTAATTAATAGCAATTCATTAATGTCTGACAACTTCATGGTTTTCAGTAAGTTTCTGCTTGTCATTTCTGAACGCACATTTAATATTCAGGCTGCATATGATACTAATCTGGAACAGGGAGTATGCCAGGATTGTAGTTAGAGGGGGTGTTTATAGCAATTGGGGGTGTAATTCATACTCACTTGTACACTATGCATTCATCTTACTAAAACTCTCTCTCTCTCTCTCTCTCACACACACACACACACACACACACACACACACA
>JAGDQP010067030.1:0-11204 GCA_022664845.1 Lepisma saccharinum
TATATATATATATATATATATATACTGGGTTCGCCTCGCTCGGTGTGCTGCCCCAGAATTCCGTGTGCACCCCAACTTCAAATTTTTAGGGTTACGCCCCCTTTATTGTGATCAGACTTTCTGGAGACAGCGCCCCATGCTGTGCAGACCTTTTCCCATATCGCCTCGGGGGCTGCACGCTCATAGCAGTGGTTTGATCCATGCTATTGAAACATTTTCGTGATGGTACACCTTCATACCAAATTTCGTTTCTCTAGCTTCAGTGGTTTGGAAAATGGTATTTGGGCGGCTATGTTGAATTAAAGAAAGCGATTTTTAAAAAGTTTTCTTACATTGCCGTTACCTACTTGTGATGGTACATCTTCACACCAAATTTCGTTTCTATAGCTTGAATGGTGTGGAAAAAGTTTCTGTGCGGCCATTTTGATCCAAGTTAACAACTTTTTCAAAAATGTAAAATATTCCTAAACTACTCTTGTTAATACACCTTTATGCCAAATTTCGTATCCCTAGTTCAAACGTTCTGGAAAATGGATTATGAAGTCAGCCATTTTGGATTCAAAATTATGTCTTTGCAGATATTTTGTAATCTACTAGTGATGATATACCGTCATACTTCGAAATTTCATATTTCAGTTTTTAACATCTTGTTTCTTACAGAACCTCAAAATCGCTGATTTCGCAATAAACTCTTGTTCCTGTATAGCATGCTGACGTTTTGTGACACGCGGAACTCGGCTGCATGCACTGCCGTACGTGTTGATACTCCCCTCGATCTCCTCGTCGCTGCGCCAAGAATCCCACGGCAGGCCGCGCATCGAACTTGAGGAGTTTGGAGGAACTGCGTCTTTTTATCACAACCAGAATCTGCAGTGCACTGCGCCACATGACGCAGATATTCCCTCATACTCCAGAGCGCTGCGTCCGAATGGGGAAACTTCCACATTCTGCCTGTATAACATGCTCCTGGCAGTGCTAACGTTTGTGACGAGTAAAACTTGGTGGGACACGCAGGAGTATTGGAAGTTTTCGCGAGGAACTAGGCTCATCCATATTCCATTTCACCACTTTTTAAGGTTGAAGGAGTTGACTGGACAGTTTGCACCCCTGGTGCTTTTGCTCGTATTTCGCAGCTTTTTACACTTGTGTAATGTATATACTCGCTTCGCCTCATTGGGGCGCTGCCCCCAGAATTCCAAGATGGCCTCGCTGGGGCGCACCCCTTTATCGCAATTAGGCTCCAGCTGGGAACTGTACCCTACTAGGGGAGACGAGCCGAATTTATTCTAACCTACTCGTAATGGTACACCTTCATACCAAATTTCGTTTCTCTAGCTTCAGTCGTTATAAAGTGGGGCTTAGGCGGGCATTTTGGATAAAAGATGGACACTTTTTTAACGTTTTCTTATATTTTCGTGACATACTCGTCATGATACACTGTCATACCAAATTTCATTTCTCTATCTCGAACGATGTGAAAAATGGCATTTCAGCTGCAATTTTGAATCAAAGATGCTGAATTTTTTAAAACGTTGTTATGTTTTCCTAAACTACTCTTGATAATACATCATTATGCCAACTGGCTCAAGCAGTTGGAAAATGGATTTATGACGCCCGCCATTTTGGATCCAAGATGGCGTCTTTAGAGATATTTTGTAATATTTTCATAATCTACTAATAATGTTGTACTGTCAAACTAAATTTCATTATTCTAGCGGCAGCTGTTTAGGCTATGAATTCTTTAAAATTTTAGGTTTGGCGGCCATTTTGAATCCAAGATGGCGACTTTTCCAAAATGTCGGAATTTTTTCTTTATCTACTTATCATCCTCTACCTTCATACCAAATTTCATGTTTCTAGCTTACTCCAAAATTACTCCAAACACCCTAAACAATATGATGAGTGAGTCAGCCAGTCAGTCAGTGAGTGAGTGTCAGTTAGCCTAAAATGTGCAATTTCAGGGGTCCACAATTAGAACATAGTTTAAGATACGAATATGAAATTTTGTACATCTGCACATATTTACCATATCTCCTTAACGGCAAAAGCTAATGTTCCTATCTTTAACATCTTTTTTCTTACGGGGCCCCCAAATCGTCGATTTTGTCATAAACTCTTGTTCCTGTATAACATGCTTCTGGCAGTGCTGACGTTTTCTGACGTGAAGAACTTTGCTCATGCACTGCCGTGCATGTTGATATGGTTATTATTTATTGAAAGGAAACAATATTGTTATTGAATATTCAACACGGTCTTCTGATACTTTCGTACTGCTCAGACTATTTACAAATATTGTATTTTTTTCTGTAGAATTAAAAAAAGTTGGTGGATTTGTTTCCTTCTTCAAACTTATGGAAAAACGTCTGCACATTTTTAAATGTTGAGACGTAACAATGGAAAAATCGACCAGAAAATGAAGAAAAACGCAATAGAAACCTTCAAATGAATGTTATTTAGAAGAAATGTACTCACAATGAACTTGAAAGTTATAAGTAAGTAATAAATTCGTTTTTCTTCCTTCTCCCCACTGACAGAAATTTCGCCCTACATATCTGCAAAACTGCTTTTATTCCGTAACAGTGATAGCAATAGTTGCTATATGTAAATATCTGTTAAAAATTAGCTAACTAAACTAACTAACTCTATGGCTTATGGAATTCGCAAGTTCATCGCCGCAGTAACAAACGTTCGCCATTGGATTCTATCCTGGGCAATAGCAAGCCAATTTTCATCACCAACACCTACTTCTTAAAGATCTCTTCTAATATTGTCCTCCCAACGACGTCTCGGTCTTCCCAATGGCCTCCTTTCGTCCGGCTTTCCAACCAGGATAGAATATAATCTTCGTTTTTTCCCTATCCGACCTACATGGCCTGCACACCTTAGTTGTCGCGATTTCATTATTTTTACAACATCTGGTGAATCGTACAGTCCGTGGAGT
Organism: Lepisma saccharinum; assembly: GCA_022664845.1. Lineage (NCBI taxonomy): Eukaryota > Metazoa > Arthropoda > Insecta > Zygentoma > Lepismatidae > Lepisma > Lepisma saccharinum. The sequence continues at coordinate 2,942 of JAGDQP010067030.1, forward strand.
TCTTCATTATGCAGTCTCCTCCACTCTCCAGTCATCTCGTCCCGTTTCGGCCCGTATATCTTTCTCAAAACCTTATTTTCAAATACACGTAATTTATGTTTATCTGCTAGGGTCGTACTCCAACTTTCGCAACCGTAAAGTATTACCGGCAAAATAACCGTTCTGTATATTTTTAATTTCAATTTCCTTGATATTAATTGCGATGTTAGAAGTTTTTGGACTGAATAGAAACATGCGTTCCCCGATACTAAGCGACTTTTTATTTCTTCCGTGACCTCATGGTTGCTTGTTACATATGCAATATCTGTTAACAATAGCAGTTTAAAATATCAGTGTATGAAAACGTATCTAAATGCGAGTTATTTATTCCCGTCTGTGAAAAAGAAGTTTAAAACAATATTTTAGACTAACCTACTTACCTGTGTCCTGTTACGTGTGCAGTAGAGATATGGACGAAAGTAGTTTAGTTCCTACCATAACTGTTATAAAACTATCCTATGTAATTATCGGAGGTTGGATTTACTGGTGGAGAAGAAACAGTACATCAAAACACAATTAAATCAGAAAAGTATAAGGCGGTGTGTATTGGAAGCGTAATTGTTTCATGCTGAATTAGTATAATAACTTGCGACTAGCGACAGGAGGAGCTGAGCCATTCTCGCGGATGTGCATTACTCCTTAACAGTAAATAGTACTTAAAAGCAACTGCATTCAGTTGGCAATTTAGCTTATTGATAGCATGTTGGAAAGCTAATGTAAGGAACCCGGGATCGAAACCTAGTGTAGCTTTTTTTAATGAAAATAACGTTTCTCTTTTATATGTATATACTAGGTGTATGCATAAGTTTTTGCCGGTTTCTGTGGTAAAGAAAACACGTAATTTTCAAGGGAAATTAATTTTATTTTATTCAAAATATTGGCCATCGGCTTCTACACATTTCACCCATCTTTCAGGTAATTGATGCATAACATGCCAGAAAAACTGCTTGTCTTTTGCGGAAAACCATTCGTCGAGCCATTTTCCAACGTCTTCGAAATTGCTGAAGTGCTGCTCTGCGAGCGCGTGCCCCATTGATGCGAACGGGTGAAAGTCAGATGGCGCCAGGTCTGGGGAGTACGGCGGGTACGGAAGGATGTCCCATCCAAGCGATTTCAAGGTGTCTTTCACTGCTTTTGCTGTGTGAAACGGCGCATTGTCGTGTAACACAATCACTTTGCCATGTCTTCGGGCCCATTCCGGTCGTCTTTCGATCAATGCGTGATTTAAATTAATCATTTATTGGTGATAGCGTTGTGCATTAACGGTTTCGCCGGGCTTCAAGAGTTCATAATACACAATACCTCTCTGGTCCCACCAGACACAAAGCATGGTCTTCTTGCCGAAGCGATTTGGCCTTGGTGTTGAAGGACCGGCTTCGCCAGGTGAAAGCCACGTTTTTTTCCGCTTCGGGTTTTCAAAATAAATCCATTTTTCGTCACCCGTCACAATTCGGTACAAAAAGGATTTTCTTTCGTGGCGTTGAAGCAACATTTCACAAGTGACTTTGCGATTTTCCATTTGACGTTCATTCAAATCGTGTGGGACCCATTTACCCAGTTTATTGATCTTCCCCATTGCTCCTAAACGTTTCTTGTGACACATTTAATGCTTTTGCCAATTGCTGTTGAGTTTGAGTTGGGTCATCCTCCAATAACACCTGCAATTGCTCGTTTTCGCACTTTTCTGGTCTACCAGAGCGCGCACTGTCTTTCACATTGAAATCACCACTTTTAAATTATAGAAACCATGTCGCACATGTTCTAATCGATGGAGCGTTTTCACCATATGTTTCTACCAGCAAACGATGACTTTCAACAGCCTTTTTCTTTTGATTAAATAGGAAAAGTAATGCGTGCCGCAAATCTTCTTTTTCAGGCACATAATTCGACATGATCACTGAACGATAAAACAAAGACGCTAGTGTTTGGCGGACTCAACTCGTGTGTGTTTGTAGTTTAATCTCAGACGAACAAAATGACGTATGTGTCAAATGAATACGCTGTGTACTTTTCACTGGCGCCATCTCTTAGTTAAACCGGAAACTACTTATGAATACACCTGGTATATATATAAACGCATTAGGAAATTTAATAAGATTAGTGAACAAACGCAAGTGGAGGTTAGGTAACTCAGGTACGGTATTTTTTATTGCACACACGATTAACTCGTGTATTCACAATACGCTCTTCCTGTCGCTAGTCACAAGTGTCCTGTAGTAGTATCTCAAATAAGGAACTCCTATTACGGTGGGACCATGCTCGCACAGATGTATTACTGCTTCACCGTAAATGAGACTGACAAGCAGATAGTTTCCAATTATCAATTTAGTGGATTGGTAGCATGTCGGAAAGCTAATACGGAGAACCCAAGATCGAATCTTGGTGTGATTTTCTTTCTCTTTTTAAAAGAAAAAAACTTTTCTCTTTTCATATATATATAAAAACGCATTAGGAAATTTAATAATTCTAATAACCATTTTTATTAAATTTGAATTGGACTACAGAATCAGAATAAACGAAAAATATTACATAAAACATTAAATGCAAATAAAGTTATAACACAAATTAAACAATAACATTTCAAAATAACTTATTTAAAATATAAATAAAATATAAACGATTTTAAAAATAAAAACGTTCGATAAACTGGTATCGAACCTGTGACCACTACATTACGACTCCAATGCCTTATCGACTATTCCACGTAGCCAACTATCATCCAGTGCTTTCTGAGATCTCTTTATATCAATTCCGCACACGAGTAACAGACGCCACTAATTACGTAGTGTTCACAATTCACACGTCATGGTTGTCCTCTCCGCGGACAATTCTCTGCCATTTTGTTCCGTTCTTCCAGCAGTTCTGTTTGTTTAGAAAACAGGAAACAATGTGTTTTACCATTAACAAGCTTCGGAGGAAAAGAGCAGTTAAGCCAGTAACAGTCATAGCAATTTATCCGATGTAGCAGTGAAAAATAACTGCTATGATAGTTTTGCCCATCTCTATTTCGAACCTATTTTTCAAGGTTTTACTAATGTTTTCTTGCTTTCTTTGTGTATTGTATAGATGCGCCATCCCTTCCAGATATCAAATCCGGCATAAAGTAGATTTTCACATTTTTGGCGTTTATTGCCTCCTTCAAACTGCCGATTCAATTTGTAATTGGTAATCTATGTAGTCTACATGTTCAATAGAACTTAAATTTCATTTATGACCTCTCGGCAGCTATGGCTTAAGCAGGAATAGGGCTGATGATATGGAAAAGAAGTCGACCAAGGTCTAGTTTCGAAGACACAATGCCGACATTAACCTTGTGTGACTGAGAGGTCCTAGGAAAAACCTCCTTCAGGATAGCCATCGCACAGATCGAAACAAGAACCTCACGAATGAGAACCTAAAGCTATACTAACTGAGCCACAGATGCTCCGTACATGTTCAATAGAACGTATGTTAAAGAACTATTTTGTTATTCAATTCAAAATGTAAAGACTTTACTGCATTAAATTGGTTCATTATCGTATTGAAGGTAGAAAAATGTTTGCATTCAAGCAGATGTCGTCAAATCAGATGTTATGATGACGTAACAAATATTTTGTGAAGTGGTCGAAATATTTCCATACTTGTTCAAATTATAATCATATTATAGATAACGAAGTTTCTCTGTTTAATTTCATTATTACGATCAAATATCTCAATTATAATGCATTAGCATATTCTACTAAATGAGTGGGCATCTCACACTGATTCTTAGGGCGGAAAGAGGGACCAATTTTTTTAGAGAGGAATTTCAAATTGAAAAGAGTGGTTCCCAACGAAACGTTATCGCTTTCGATAGAAAATGTGATCTTTCTACATGGAATTCCAATGCTTTATGGATTAATTTACTCTTTGATAGAGAGTTGTTCACATCTTTTCTCATCTTTGTAGAGTGGTTCACAATGCATTATGGGTACTAGTTACGTTTGTTCTCCGCTATTAGTTATCGTGAAGGTTAACAAAAGACGAAACTCTACTGTGAAGTTAATCGCGTTTAGTTAACTCTTCAAGTATTCACAATTCCTTGAAGCTAAAAAGGATGGCTTCGCTGTGCGGTTTCCACAATTAATGTCACTAAAAGCAGTTTTCAAAATATTCTGTTCGAAAATTTCTAATTATTATTATTTTCTTAATACAATACATTCCGATTTCTTATTCTCCGTTTAAGTTTCACATATTAAATGTCATGCTCCTTTTTGAATATCTCGCTTTCTTCTTGCATAAGCTTGCATTTTCATTACCTAATAGATATAGCTCTGTAGTGCATTGCATCGGACATTCTCAAATGCACCTTTTTTTTTTTAGCTTCCTCGGGCAAATAAATACTCGGAACAACTTTTTTTTTTTTCCTGAAAGAAAAATAACAACATCCATTTCTTTAGGTAGATTGCAAAACGATTTGTACTTAACTATTTTGCTTTATCAAATATAAAGATCTTGAGAATTAAGTGGTTTACCCTTCTTTATGGACAACTCTCTTTTTTTCCTGTTCAATAGAACTTATAATTTTGTTCATGGTTACCAACTGCAAATAAGAAAAACTCATTTTTTTTTTCATCTCATGGCGTGCTCCTAAACTTGCTGGTGAGTTTCTTAGGTTGTGGTAAGATTGACTCCGAATCCTTTCACGTAATCACATGATGTCATCTTATATTGAACGCTCAAATTATCGTTTTAAGTCTCCACCAAACCTTGCATATTTATCTCCTTTGACCATATGGTTCCAAAATTTTGACCTAGAGGGGAGTATTTTAACCCCTCCCATTTACGTTCTTTTTTATTTTTCACTAAGAATCGGTAGAAGTAATGTATATGGATTTTTCAAAAGTCTTTGATACTATAAATCAAAGTAAAATTATTGGACAAATGTCTAAATTTAATCTTTATCGATCTCCTATTGAACTTTCCTTATCCCATTTGGTAAATCCTAAGATGTTCATTGTGCACAAAGGTTGCAAATTTGTTGATTATTTAGTACCGTTGCGTCTGGAGTCCCGCAAGGTTCGAATTTATAAACGTCTTTGGTCTTTATTTTATTTATAAACGATCTTCCTCATTATGTACCCAATTCTAAGAAACAATTGTTTCCAGACGATCTAATAAGATCAATAAAATACGACAATAGTTATAAACATCTTCAGCATGATACTCACATTGTAAATACGTACTGTAGAGGCAATTTACTGGAAATTACTTATTTTTTTAAAAAAAATCGTATTATAAATCAGATGCAAAACCGTAATATATTTTCATACAAAATTTACAACGTAACTTTCCAGAAACATTTACAGATATTTACAGATATTTTACACAATTCGAAACTGAAGTTTAACGCTGATATTGATTATTTAATAAATGAAGCACCTAGAAAGCTTGGGTTAGTACTAAAAACTCGACCATAATTCAGTAAAACTTTGACATTTCATAAACTTTATCAGTTCTAGGTTCATTCAATGCTTGAATATGTTATCTCTATTTGGTATTCGTGCTCTAAATGCGATGAAAATAAACTGGAGAAAATTCAGTTGAAATTTCTGAGATATCTGAGGTAACAGTCTTACATCCGCTACGAGAAAAGTCATGTTTAATTGAAATTTTAATATGATGGGCTTGGGGCAAAGACTTTTTTTTTTATCTGAAATAGTATTTCATTATAATTTATTTTACAATGAAATAGATTGTAGTGAACAACTTTCTAAATTTCAAATACACGATCCAGTTTGAAATACCCAACTGGGTAATTTTGATTTTTTTTCTACTGTGATTTTCAATTTGAATTTATTTTATGACCTTTATGCATCTCAGGCTCAGGCTGGGATAGAGTGGAGGAGAGGATGTTGCAAGGTAGTCGTTAAGTGCCTAGTTAGTTTGTACCATCTAGCCATTTGCCTGGCATGACAAGAAATATCCTGGGTAAACCTCAATCAGGATGGACGGCCGCTGGGATCGTCACAGGCCTTCCAATTGCTAAGACAATGCCCTTCTGTTTCTATTGTCAGAAACTACGACCAAATATATTTAGAAACTAACCAGCATGGAGAAGGAGTACATACTTTAATAGTAAGATAAGTGTACCGATTATGGCCCGGTCCCCAATATGGCCCACTCCCTGGATTTCTGCAACTTTCCGTTGGTGGTACTAAATGTCACCGTAAATTATATCCTCATGACAAGAGAAAGCATTTTTGCGCGACTCATTTGTTTCCGAGTGGCGTGAGCGGCAACAACTTCAGTTCAAGTGGCATACAAAGTAAGTAATGTTTCGTTTCAGTATGTATTGTTTAAAACCTAATAAGTAATGTAGCATGGATAATGTAGCTGTGTGAGCATACGTGAACATAAAATGTGTGTGACGCAATGTATTGCATTGTGTAACTAGCAGGCGCTAGTAAAAGTAAAGAGGTCAATACTGCGTAATATGGCCCACCTCCATATTGGGCAAAATTCAGTAATAACTGTTTAAAATGAAAGAATTTGGTATTTGAAATGTTTGTACTGAACACTCATCATCATAATATTTAGTAATTTAAACGAAGATAATGCCAGGTAATAAGGAAGTTATCAATTCCAATACAAAGAATAAGAAGATTAAAACCAAAACAAAGCAACTGTCATCACGTTTAAAACGACCAGAATTGCGGCAACTGCTTCTAATAGTCCTGAAGAACCGACATTAAGTTGCTGCAAGTCTTATGAATCTTGGTTTTGTTACCTTTGTCAGGCAGACAGGGTTGCAGACATACATCTTTGCGTGTCGTAGCGTAAATACGTTCATGCAGAGTGTGTTAAAATCACCTCTAAAGATCACGGACCATTTATTTGTCCCTCATGTGAGACGTGAAGTTCTTAACTTCTTCGTTTGTGTTACACTTCTTCTTATTTACTCATATTTTTTTCTTGTTATATATTCACTTCTTATTCACAAATTTTGGCATTTTGTATTTATACAATATTTTGGGTTTTACAATACCACATAAATTATCTATGCTCGTAATGTATATTTCTCAGTATGTAGCACATATGAGTAATACAGAAAGATTACACATCACTTTTGCAATACGCCCTTATTTTCTATTGCGGGCCATATTGGGAACACCATATTCCCAATATGGCTCACTGGCAACATTTTAGTTTTTTCTTTTATTACATTTTTGTACGTCATTTCTAGGAAGCAGATTTATTTTTCATTTGTCCAAATAGTGTCTCACCTTGGTGGTTCAGTCGATTCGCACGAATAAATAGTTTTTTTCTTAGTGAAAAAAAATCAACAAAGTTAAGGTAAGCCATATTCGGACCCCCTACCTTATAAATAAAATTTTCAGCGAATTGAACATTTATGCAAGTGATTCCGAACAATATTAACGAATATATGGAAGTAGTTTTCTTCGGAGATACAGATCTAATAGCACAATATATCATAGGAACAACTGGTAGTCTCCACAGCCCTGAGACACATTTCATTGGAAATTATAACAAGCACATTTGCAATTTTATGTGGAAGATATTACGTGGCATTGTAGCACAAACACATCCTTAAATGGCCAGCACAGCCAGAAATTAAACGTCGTGAGATCTGGAGAATGTCCTGGCCATATTAGATACCTTCCTCTTCAAATCTATCATTATCCTAAAGAAAATATGTACATGTAAAATTTCTCCGTAGAAATGTTAACACTTTTCTTTAATTACTTTGTTTAAAAATGTTCAGAGAACACGACATAAGTGTACTAAATATGGATCATAAGCTCATAACAATATTGACTGTGTCTGAACACCACAAATGGCTATAAACGTGTAGTTTTCTTGCAAGTACATATCCTAAGTCTTTAAGTGTCTCACATAACACCAAGGAATTTAGTCTTTCATTTGGTCCCCCTCCATCGGGCGGGAAGAAATGATTAATTGTAAGTGTACAGCAGTTCGCGGCCGTCGTGGTTCCAATCGAATAATCCAAGTAAGGACATGCGTAAGGACACGGAACCTACGCCAGCTTTGCAGTGTTTGTCAGCACTGTCAGGCATGTTCATGTAGATATTTTGAGTCATAAATGCCCGTTCAAACCGAAACTGCGGGAGCCATTGCAGCGGCTGCTCGGACTGTCTCTCCCTTGCTCCAAGCTCTCTAGCGAACAAACATGGCCTTACAAGGTCGATTTACTTTGCAGGCATTATCAGTATCGGTCTACAAT
>JAGDQP010067031.1:0-11203 GCA_022664845.1 Lepisma saccharinum
GAAGTGGGCGTTCTGACCATTTTCGGAAGTGGGCGTTCTGACCATTTCTGAATTTGCGTGTTTTCCCGTTTCTGTGTGCGTTCTGACCATTTTCAGAAGTGGGCGATCTTACAGTCCTGTACATATTTTCACATTGTAATTATGGTAGAAGGGAAAAAATATAATTTTTGATCTGCCCCATCAGTATGAGAGCTTGTGAGCATACTAAAGCTTTGCTAACAATAGCTGCTGAAAGATTAATGAAAATCGAATTAATTGAGGAAGAGATTATAATCCGCTTCAAGGGAAGAAAGTATTTAGTTTGTTGTGAATAGTGCGAACAATAAATTTTGGTAATCTTTGTTTTGTATGGTCATTTTAGCAGAAGATGCGTAAGGCTGTTGAATCAGCTTGTGAAAAATGAAAGTAGTTTATACTTTTGGCAACTGCCGGTGCTTTAGATGTAGAGCAAATGACCCAGGTTCAGAGTCGTTGAGTTTTAAGCAGGCTCAAACAGAAGTCCCACCCTAAAGTGTTATTTGATACCCAGACACCAAATTCTGTATCTCCCTCAACTTTCAGAAACTATCTGAACAATACGAAAAACTGAGTCGTTAGTTATCCACAGAAACGCAGTACCTGAACTTTTTTAAGTTGACTTGAAATACAGCAGAGAAATAACAGGACATTTAGAGAGTTTATTGAAGTAAAAGTACCCCCTAAAGATGTGATGGCACTTTATGGCAGATATATATAAACTGCTAAATCGGGAGGTTCTTTCAGTTTTATGAATGAAATAAATAAAATCGTTGCGAAGCAACCTTCTAGTTGAACATGTATCCGATCTAATGTTCATTAACTTTGTGGGACCACATCTTCAGAATTTCAATCCTGAACGATATCGACGTCCCCGTGCACGAAGGTGATATGTCCAATATTTCAAAATTTTCCAGGAGAACAAAAAGTATTTTCAGAAATTAATAAACATTGGCTTTAGAAACCGTAGATGTATAAGTTAATCTTACAGGAGAAAAATGTTACATACCCACGAGATGAAATTATTTCGAGATAAGACACGGGACATCCTCTAATCTCATCTCGTCTCATGATCAACACTGGAGAGAGTGATCTGTGCTGAAATTTTATTTCAAATCAGCATCATGTGACTTGTGAAGATCTAGTGTATGGATGGGTAACTATTATACATATTGAACCTGATCTGAAATAGTTCTTCTTCACATCAGGACCGATTGGTATAATTGTTTTCCTTGTTAACAAGGAGACCATCAGTGGGACCATATCGAAACCTACCCTGAAGTATTCTGCTAACAGAATCTACGTCCTATAGAGAGGTAACATACCAAGAATTAGCTGCTCATATTAACTGCAAAGGTACTGAGATAGGGGCCAGAATATTGATTAAAGTGTACAAAAAGTAATTGTTATCAACCAATAGACGTAACTTCCTCTTCACTTTCGTCCTGGAATGAAACACTGCCGAGTTATAATGTCACCTCCTACACCGCAGAACTCTTCACGGTTCTTAGTAGGCGTATTTAGGAGGCCTGAGCCTTCCAAGATTTTTTCGTAAAATCTATATAGTTGTAATTTTGCCTTTTTACAAAAACTGAAATTTGGGAGGTCCAGGCACCTTATATACGTCCTGGTAAGGAGTTCTGCGGTGTGGACGGTGACGCTATAACTCGGCAGTGTTGCATTCCAGGACGAGAGTGAAGAGGAAGTTACGTCTATTGGTTGATAACAATTACACTTTTTGTACACTTTGATCAATATTGTAGCCCCTATCTCAGTACCTTGTGGTTAATATGGGTAGCTAATTTTTTGTATGTCACCTCACTATTGGACGTCGATTCTCATAGGAAAATTTCAGGGTAGCTTTCAATATAATCTCATTGACAGTCTCATTGTAAGTTTCACTAATTCGCTAAATCGTTCCTTATCCTGTTTTAAGTTTGTATCTACCATGACGTAGATATCCAAGGATACTCTCCCGTACACTTTTGTTTACATTGGATAACTTGAGGGCGGGGCAGGGATCATATCTGCGTTAGAGAAAGATATCTCTTTCTCTTGAAATTATGCTAGTTATATTTCTTTACTACGGTAGTAGCTTGCGTCATGTAACAAAAAATTGGTAAGGAAAAATATTGGAAAGTTTCGCTGTCCAAGGCTATCTACATAGATAATAAGTTTAAATTAACATTTTTTTCTTCCAAATCATTAAATGAATGTTGCAATTAGGGCGAATTCTTCTGAAATGAGATATTGAAGTCAATGAAAGAAGTAATCTTATTCTCTAGAGCAGGGTTTCTCAACGTGGGGTCGCGAGAGGAAGCAAAAAAAAAGGGGGGTTTTGTAGGAGGTATTTTCTTTTCTTTGCTGCTCTTTTCATTTACTAAAGAATATATATTAGATTGGTGCGAATGAAATATCCGCCTCTGGTGCGTGATGTCGAAAGGTAAAAAATGAAAACTACTTTACCTGGTTATTCAAATTAGTTGCCGTCTGCAGTCAAACACTTTTGCCATCGCCCAACCAACGATGAGGACTTTGTGCAAAAGAAGTTTGCAATGCGAAGAAATCCTCAACTGCAAGTTGCACCGCCCGGTTATCAGGGGAAGGTCTTCCCTGCTAAGAAGTGATCGAGATGCCGGAAAATGTGGTAGTCAGTGGCAGAGAGATCGTGGGAATACGGCGGGTGAGGAAGGGTTTCAAACTGCAACTCATGGAGAGACTACACCGTTCTTTGCGCACGTGGGGGCAGGCATTGCCATGCAACAAGAGGACACCAATGCTGGGTGCTTGCGGACAAGTTTGCGGTGTATTTCATTCGGCCAGCACTAACGATCTGCAGTGATGGTTTCATCATGCCTGAGAAAGACATGATAGACCATCATACCAGCAACAATACCTTCCGTGGGTGGAGAGGTGGTTGACGACACCGTCCTGGACGTTGATCACAATCCAAACATTTTTCTGACCGTTTATGCTTGTCATATCAGATTAATGTTTCATCTGAAGTTACAATCCGATGCAAGAAACCTTCCCGCTTATTCCTTGTACTCAGAGAACTGCACATCTCCAGATGGCGATTCTTGTTGGCCGGTGTCAACTCATGTGACACACATGAATCCAACTTTTTCAACTTAACCGATCGTGTGAGTCGCCGTGGCTCAGGCGGTATAGGGCGTCTGACCACGAATCGCGCGGCCCTGGCTCAAATCCGGGCCCGGACGCTGAAGACTTTTCTCGCAGTATTCCCATTCCTGGCGCTCTGAGGTGCACTTAACCTCCTATCAAATTAAGTACCAGTGTGTCCTTGGTATTCTTGGCCATCTTGGGAAGGTGAAGGCGGTCGAGCGTAGGACTGACCACCTCACCTCACTTCGTACCGTAAGTCGAGAATACGTGGAGCGATGGCGCGTGCGTATCGCGCAGGAATAGCTTTATTTTTACCTTTTCCGGACCCACCAACTGACAGTTGTATGGTGTATGCCTAACTCGTCTGCAATGGCACGAACACTTGTCTGATGGTCCGCTTGCGCGGTGTTCCTGAGCAGCTCATCCGAACATGATGTTGGTTGGTTCCGACGGGATTCATTTTGTAATGTTGTGTCACCGAAACGAAATTTGACAGTCCCACGGCAAATTGTACATTGTCACCATTCTTGTCCTAAATGTGCTGTTTTTTCGGCTTGTGTGTAGAATGCTCCAGTTTTAAAGCCCTAAAGAAAAATTACTCGCAATTGTGTGTTCTTTGTGGTGCACTTTCATACGGCTTTGTTCAACAACACACAACCTCCTGACTGTCTGTGTATTCCAGCGCCTATTTGCTGGACGTACACAGAGTTCGTGACGTTAGACGCTTGACCTCAATCGACCTCTGTGTTGTGTTGCTGAGGTGCGTTTTCCACAAGGCGTCAAAGCGGCCACTTTATTCGGACCAACCCAACAATTTGTTCAATAGTAGGCCTATTTGAGTAATATAATTAGGATATTTATGTGTGCGTGTGTTGTGGAGCCTTCAGGAGATTATTCAATCCAAAGTGAAACGAAATCACTTATCATATACAAACAAATTGCTTTTTTGAATCGCCGGCTAGAAGACATGGTACAAGGGGGTCACAGGAGAAAAAAGGTTGAGAAACGCTGCTCGAGAGACTTCGTAGTCTCACTTTTCACGTCGGCGGAATAGCTTATTTGGCCAAATGTTCGCTTTACATTCTAATGGACGTGTGTTCGCACCTAGCGCCCGCTCACCCTGACAGAGGTTTTCCTTGATTACCCTCGGTCGCACCAGGCAAAAGCTGCGATGGTAACGTGAATACGGTGAAGGCTTTTTTTCAAGCGTGGGATACTTCAGCTCAGGAGGGCGGAATTTCTCTCTCCACCACGCGTACCTTCTCTGCGAAAGGGCTGAGTCAAGATTCTAAACCGTAATCAGTGTTGCCAGAATGCAGTGTAATTTCCACTTGAGCACGATACTTTTTAAAGACGGAATTGGTGATTCGAAACGCGCTCGAGTTTGCATACCATCATCATGTATCGAACCCGGATGTGTAGTGTAGTTGTTGAACAGTATTATAATTTTAAGGAGATCAAAAATCAAGTTTGGTCTAGAATTTGTTTGTGTTAAAATGTACAATAACAGATGGACAGATGGCGTTGGGGCAGGCTGAGGAGCTTTCGGTCTGTAACGCCAGTGGTTGTTGTAAAGTGTACAATGTGCAAAAAATATCAGCTTTTTTATATTTTATTACTTTGCTTTTGAGATAAGCGTTAACACTTTGTGATGATATAATGCTCAAGATGTTCGATTTGAAAGTGGTCAGTATGATTTGTTCACAGATTGTTGAATTTAATCTAATTATTTTTTTATGGACGCGTTTGTAACTCTCGCTCCGGCTGAGATATGGGAAATAATAGGGATGTGAGAACAAAATTGGCCTGGTCCAATATTTTAAAGGTAACGCCACCATTGTCATACGTGACTGAGGAAACACCTGGATAAAAACTGTCAGGATGGCCAGCAGTTTCTTTCGGGTGTGCTTTCGGGGGATCTTTGCCCCCGGGGGGCTCAACAGCCCCCCCCCCCCGAAAGATTATCTCAACACTTGCATTACTCATATGTATACTGAAATATATGTATAATAGAACATTCTATAAATATTCTTAATGTTATTTTGACGTTAAATAAGGAAGTACGACATATGGTTGTAATAACAATGGAGCCAATATGCGTTATTTATCATTTTGTGAGCCCTCCCCCCACGAATAAAATCTGCTGGAAGAAACACTGAAATTAGCCAGCCTCCGGGCTTCAACTCGGGATCTCAGGTACAAGTATCATCAATAGTTCATAATATTTCTGTTGCAGTTTTGTAATGCATGTCTTTATAATCAAATTTGATTATGACCTGGAGTTTTTTTTTTTTTTTTTTTTTTTGTAAGTTCATAAGTAAAATTGGTTTTCTTCGGTATTAAACAAAATAAAAATGAATAAGTAATACCAATGATGTGGAATTCCGACTACTATAGACACTTCAATACCAACAAAAATGTAAACTGTCGCTTGCATATTAGGCTAATCTTTACTCAGAAATTCTGCCAGACTCCCCACTAGAGGTATTAACCCCGAAATTCTCGACTTCTCCGAGATTTAACATTTTTATTGTTAAAAATCGATAGAAACCCTGCTAAACCCCTGACACCCTGGCAGAATCCTTGTTTTATTACACAAAACCTCGAGGGAAAACTTCGTGATGTGATTCCTGATATCGAAATAAATGTTCCTATGAACGTGGGTGAAATTCCACTTTGTTTTGGAGATAACAGCGTTTCCAACTTAGTGCCCAAACTCGACGCCTTACAATCTGAAGAAAATGAATCATTCTCAATAAATCAGGAACGACGCATTGAATGAAACAGGAGTGAATGCACGGTGCTACCTACGGGTTGTCACTGTTGCCATCCTGGTATAACATAAAAAAAATTCAAATGACACTACGTCGAGTTATTGGGTAATTGTCCTTCTCTAGTGGTGATAAGTGATAACATCACCGTAAAGCGCACACCGCAGTGTTGCAAACTACGAATACGATGATGCTAAATATCATATAGAGCGGGATCTGCCAGGGTGTGAGTGGGAAAAATTTTACCAGAGCTAAACTCGTATGGTTTGTAATCATCAAGTGGTCAACATTGAAATATGATATGACAGTTTGATTAGGTAGAATCCAAGATGGCGGCCTGAAATTCAAGATTGCCGCCGCTCGGACTGGCAGATGTTACATTTTGCGCTGTAGACTTGAAACGACTGAAGATGAAATAATTTATCTTGCTGAAATTAGTCAAAAGAATCTAAGCTTTAAAGTGGTATCTTATTTATGTTTTTACGATGATCGGTTAACTTTCTATCTGTGTTTAAACATTTAAATGTTATCAGAAACACCTAGCAAATATTTAAACCGCGCTACTATGATGTGACCGCTATAGCATCTTTATTATTATGTATTTTCTTGAATTTACACTAATAATTTATCTTGTGGTATGTGTTTTTCAGCACTGACAGGTGTGAGTATTGTGGCAGCGTGAGTGATCTTGGAGTAACGCATCTACACACCTGATCAAAATGTCCCTGGAACTAATTAACCGTCCTACAAAGCAGCATAAATGTTTGGACCTATCACTGTGCATCATGTCAGTCATCCTCCAGCATAAGTAATTTTACAAAATCCCAAACCGATGTCTTGTGAAAAATTGAAATCAAGTGCTGAAAGAACACTGCACTATGTGATTGTCTGAAAGCAGCTACTGAAGAAAATTGCACGCCCTTGTGTCGTCGCTCATGCTTTTGTAACTACGCCAACGAACGAAATGCGTTCATCGCTGAGAAGGTTGCAACTTCCAAAGAAGACGAATCGCGTGAAAAATCTTCATGCAGCTCCAGAGAAATGCCATCGACGGTTGTGACTAGAGCGCCAATGGGTTGGAAAACTGATATGAAAAAATGTATTTTTGACCAAAGACAAACAACAAAAGAAAAACTATCATTTGGACAGGATATGTGAAGAAACGATGGTTCAGAGCTACTGGAAACATTCAACGGGAGCAGGATGAAGTACTCTTTCGGCTACACATGTGCAATGATGTCAAAAATATTTTTGCGTCTGATGCGTTATATCATGA
The DNA here is from genome assembly GCA_022664845.1 of Lepisma saccharinum. Lineage (NCBI taxonomy): Eukaryota > Metazoa > Arthropoda > Insecta > Zygentoma > Lepismatidae > Lepisma > Lepisma saccharinum. The sequence continues at coordinate 7,189 of JAGDQP010067031.1, forward strand.
TGCTTGTCGTCGGGAGTGTTTCAATCAGAAGGGGATCTTTGTCTCGTCTGACAAAAAGTGCGACATTCTAAGTGAATGCATTCGAGATGCTTTTGAAAACTACAGCTTTCAAATTAGCTTTCTTATCACGCTGACAAAAACATGATATCTGCTTTTGCAGATAAAGAGGAGTCAATGAACATTCTAGTCGACAACAAAGTCACAGAGAAGCTGTTAGTTGATCATTATGGTGAGCAAATCTTATTCTCCCATCCGCAGAATCTATCCACATCACTTCTTGTCTTTAGACTTGATATTCATATCAGTGATGCATTGGAACCTTTACGACAAATGTCAGAAAGAAATGTAATAAAAGCATCAGTCCAGAAATTGCGGGAAGAGATAAATCAACAGGACTACGAATGTCAAATGAATGTGATCGACAGCACTCAGTTGAAGAATTACCTGCAACATGCTTTCCCACCGTCATGGAACGTTTTTCTTAAGAACTGTCACGCACATTAAATATGTGGTACGGAAGTGGAATACTTTTTGACTATACTATCTAGTGAAAAATTATGCCAAGACACCAAAACATGTATTATTCGCCCAAATTGTACACCATTTTACATGGTCAAGGCATCGTATTACACATCTTAACCGCTTGGGCTATTGGATCAGTTATGCAGAACTGGCACGACTGAAAGTGCAGATGGCAAAATCCATCCTTATAGCAGGTCAATTTGGACATGTTCCATTACCTGAAAACATCAGCTGCGATTCATTTGTTCATGAAGCTATAACGATGATTTTCAAGAAAGACCTTAGATTGCAAAGAAGTTGATAGACCAGGGTCTATATCAGAGCAATGGTTGCGTACCAACCAGTATATGGCAATATTCCATCCACTGCACAGCAGTTAGTAAGCACAGATCTTGGTAAGTTGGTGGGGTAAGAGAACCTGAATGATATTCTCCCTTGTCAGGTGATCAGGACACCTGCGTGATAAGTAAAGAACCATTCTTTCAAGGAAGGTACAGAAGTAAACACGTTACACCTCAATATGAACATGATCTCGACTTCCTGTGGATATTATGCCAACTGAAGTTAGATATCGATGGTGTGAGTTATGCATCACCGAAACCTACTGCTCCGAGTTGGACACCATTTAATCAAGTTATGTAGACAAGGAATTCGCCAGTTTCAGACATTAAATTTTGTCCTATACTTCCACAATCACCTACAACACAAGATGTAGTGTCAACTGCGATGGTAAATTTTTATGGACAATACGAAACAATACCAACAACAATGTGGTGTAATTTCAATTGTTATGCAAGTATATGCTATCGGGAAGTCTGTTCAGTTTCAATGTAGATGGTTTGACTCGTTGATCTAAAGAATTGGAGATTTCCACCTCGCCAAAATGTGGTTACGGGTTATAGGTCCCCACCTTAGAAGGAAGTTGAGATGAAGACATTTATAGAGGGTGACATTTATGGAGAAGCAACAACTGCTTCCATTTTTAACGGGAAGCAATATAATAGAGGCATAAGAAGAGATAAGCTACTACATGAGGTTGTCAGGCGGATTCAGATGAAGCTATTTCTGTCAAATGTACACTGTTAAAAACACTTATTCAAAATTGAGAAAAAATGTAAAACAAGCTCCGACTAAATTTTATTCAATTTTGAGCAGCTGGCATTCTAAACAAAATTAGAACTTTTCTCATATAATGAAGAAATGTTTCATACTTGAGAATTTTTTCTCATTTATGAGCACTATAACTTGCTTAACATTGAATAAAATTTATTCGGAGCCAGTTTGAGATTTTTTGTTCTCAATTTTGAATAAGTAGTGTTTTTAACGGTGTACTAGCGAATAATGATGATGAATCAAGACCAGTTCTCTTATTGTGCGTTCCACAACTGAAAGATTTGCAAAAACAACCTTCAATACGATCAGTGAAAGATGTGCATAGAATTTACGAAAAAAAAAGAAAGAGAGAAAGAAGGAATTTGGTCCCTCCATCTTCAAATTGTGGAACGTATGACAATATTTTTTTTTTCGACTCATTCATATTATCTACGCTCGATGGACCAGCATTTATTTGAAAGACGTGAAGCCGTGTATTCAAAAAAAATGACAAAGGAAATCTTAACTCTTTTTATTCACATTTGCATTTAACTTTATTAATTAACAAATAAAATATTTCTAAAAATTTATTTCGTTTAAATTTTTTATTTGTAATTTGAACTGAGTTTTGGTATTTTTCATTTCCAATTTCCAATCTTATTAACAGGCATCGCAGTGTGTCGAATTCTTAAATTCTTATATAAGAAAACAACTTTATGAAAGATCTCACAATAACAAAACTTGGCAAAAATATGTTCAGGTCGGGACGCGCAATAGAATGGAGGACTAAAGCCTTGGCGCCATATCCGGTTGGTTGCCATAGCAGCGGCGGGTGTCAAGTCTAAACAACAGTGAACAGTCAAGTAAGTTAGACGGCAGGAACGTAGACAGTAACTTGTGGAAGTAATGGCTGATTTTTTTTTCTTTTTCTGGTTTTCATCCTTTTAAAGCGACATGTCTCTCTCTCGTTGTAACGTTTGCAATCTGGTACGAAGCACATACCCTTGATGAATTATTATTATCGAAGAAACTACATAAACCAACCACTGTTGTTTAGACTTGAACATGGCGGGTTACCATGACAACCAACCGGATCTGACAGAAGACTTTTGTGGTCTATAGTAAGAAGAACGGTACTCAGGTAGGTAGGCCTATATTCTGAAAATTGGGAAGTTTTGCACATGTTTTAATTAAATTTAAAGGTTTAAACAAAGATAAAAAGTTAACTAATCATCAGAAAAACATAAATAAGGTGTCATTTTAAAGCTAATGTTCTGACTAATGTCGGCAAGAAAGTTGGAAACGTTGTATCTTCAAAACGAAGCGTAATTTCACCCATGTTCATAGGACCTTTTTTTTTTCGATATCAGAAATAACCTCACGAAGCTTTCCCCCGAGGTCTTGTTACCCCATGTATACAATTCTGTACGTTTCCATCGGGTAAGCTCTAAATTTATATTATTAAATTGTCTGTCCGTTTTAGTCTCCGTCCTCCGTGGACACTTGTCCGCCCACGGATTGATCTTTCTTTGTCACCTTTCAAGAAATCGGAGACCTCCATGATTGAGTTCCAGCAGCGTTTTCGTGCGATGCAGAGTCAGTACCCACGTTTTATCTCTGTTTTTACAGATGGATCCAAATCAGATGAATCTGTTGGATGCGCGTTTATTGTAGAGGGGGAAGCCCGCCAATTTTGTCTTAATCCCAAAGCCAGTATTTTTACTGCTGAGCTCTATGCTCTTTTAAAGGCTTTGGATTTTAGTCTTGTTCATGGTTTCAACCGCATCCTTGTTTGTACAGATTCGAAGAGTGTTGTTCAAAGCCTCGACAATATGTATTCGAAACATCCGCTCGTGCAAGATATTCTATGTAAGACACACGCCATCTGCTCTGGCGGTGGTGAGGTTGTCTTTTCGTGGATACCAAGTCATGTTGGTATCCATGGCAATGAATTGGCAGACGAAGCTGCTCGTGAGGCCTCTTTAGGAGCTAACATTGATATACATCATGTCCCATTTCAGGACATGATGATATATTATAAGCAAGTTACTCGGAATGAATGGCAGCGACGATGGGATGACGTAGCTGTGAATAAATTGAAAGATATTAAGGTAACGGTTGCTCCATGGAAATCATCTTGCCGAGATAGTAGGCTTGAAGAAGTTCTTTTATGTCGCCTACGGATAGGCCACACTCGCCTAACACACGGATATCTGTTACGAAGATTGGATCCACCACGTTGTCATAATTGCAATGTATTTTTAAGTATTCGTCACGTGCTTTTAGATTGTCCAGGATATAATCATCTCAGACAACGTTATAACATCCCCAATGACATGACGTCATTGCTAGGGGATGAACCTGGTATGTTGCGGAGAGTTTTTAGTTATGTCCGTGAGAC
>JAGDQP010067032.1:0-11203 GCA_022664845.1 Lepisma saccharinum
AAATATCAGGCAGCCCATTCCTGTGGTTTAATGCTCATTCGCTGAATGGCGTGTGACGTCACTTGGAAGATACTGTAGATAGTAAGCAGCTTAGCACAAGCACGATTATCGGTATTATGGCCGTTTACTAAGATTTATGTGATCTTTTTGTTTTTAAATACTTAAAAATATATGTTGCTTCGAATGCTTTCCAGACAAGAAGTACTGTTTAAAGTCCTGCGATTTTTTTTAATTTTTCCTTCAAATTGATTTCTTTTTATTTCCATCGTGTGCAGTTGCTAGAATTGCGCTATCTAGAGGTATTCGCTCGAACCTGTTTGTTTTCATACATAATATTTCTTTTCGATAGCACGAGAACTTCCATAAAACTCCATAAGTGTTAACATTTTTGTGAATGTATTCTTCCTGGTATATTGGGTGCATTCGACGCAGTTATAACTCTGAGCACTGAGCGCTCAGATGGCGTTTAGACTTCAAAATCTTTCGAATAACAAGAAATTCAAAGTGAGCCTTTCGTGCTGGATGACATTTCAATGTACAGTTTGCTTAGCAGCAGAGCGTTGAATGCGCCCAATGACTAACAATGTATGTAAATAGGTAATGGATTGATTAGTCCAATACAATTAAACTGGGTCAACTTGACGCCAGTTTTTTTTATTAATCTCGCCTGGATGATTGGGATGAACTTGCGTGTATTATTGTTTTATCTATGCTTGAGTATCAAAGTGTTGTGTTTAGGAAGAAATCGAGGAAGATTTCAATATATAATTTTAGTTGATTACAACTGCCAAGTACCTTAGGTGTGCGCGCATATGTTGGTGTCAATTTCAGACCACTAGCAGTAAATCCGTTATCTATTTAAATCCATGGCTGTAACACGGGTTATTAAAACTAGTGGCAAAAGTTATTTACTGAGTTGCCTTCCACTTTCCTATTTTCCCTATTTGACTGCAGAGTGCGGACATTAGAAATCAAGTCCTTGGCGCTGGAGACTTTTAAATCATTTTTCAAAGGATGCTTTGTTTATCAATATTACGGTATTAAGATGATTCAATTGATTACTGACAGTTTATTTGAATGGAGTCAATAACGTTTCATCTCTCTCTTTTGTAAAGGCAGGTAGGATAAGACGCTGTTTAGAGATATTTGCGGTAGCGTGTTTCAATAATCTTCGTTAGACTTCAACGAATTGTAAATAAACTTTAAGCGCTTTAAAAGTACATTACGTTCGTTAACTAATGATTGGTTAAATTCTTAACGAAGGTTGGTGAAACCCGCCATAGATCTTTCAGGTCTTCTTCATGAAACTATTTCAGATTTACTGTATTTACAATTATATATATTTTCTATACACTGAAGTACCAAACGTCATGGATTACGTACCTAATAACGTGTGGGAACCCTTCGAGCACAGTGAAGTGTAGCAACTGGAAATGGTAGGGACGCGACAAGTCGCCAGTAGCCCGCTGGAGAGATGTGCAGCCATGCAGTCTCGATTGTCGTCCACAATTAGGTGGTTGTTGCAAATGGAGGATCCTGGGCATGAATAACCCATTCGCGGATTTCCCACGTGTGCTCGATAGGATTCATGTCCGACAGTCTAGGGAGCAAATCATGCGTTAGAAGTCGCCAGAATGTTTCTCAATCCAGTCGCGCATCATTGCGGCCTGGTGATATGGCACATTGTCATCCTGGAAAATTCCAGGGTATACGAAATCCATAAAGAGCTGGAGGTAGTCACCAATTAGCTGAACATAGCACTAACCTGTCAATGTCCGGTTCGAGCGGCCCAGAGGATCCAAACAATGGCAGGTAAGCACGATCCACGCCATGACGGAGCCACCATTAGCTAGCATAGTGCATTTTTGACAACTCAGGTTCATGGGGTCTGCGCCACACCCGAATCCTACCATCCGCGCGTACCAACTGGAACTCATCTGACCACACTATATGTTTCCAGTCCTCTAAGGCCCAATCCACGTCTTCCCAAACCTATGTGAGTCGCCATGGGTAGCGATAAGTAGCGGCACACGTGTCGGTCTTCGGCTGGGATATCCAATGGAGATCAAATTGTGAATCTCACGGTCCACCCTTGACAATGTGGAGCGAGTAAAATTGAATGTGCGGACTACTTCCGAAATCGTATGCCCCATTCGTTTGGCACAAAGTATCATTCCGCGTCCAAACGTCGATAATTCTCGTCGGGCTGCCATTGGTACACGACATTTTACTGCACTTACAGAAGTCCAACTGACCACACTGCAACAGCTTCGTGTCGTTCGACCGGTTTGCCGCGATGTTACCGCTCTGTCAATTAGTGCCTTCCGCTATCCCATGACTTTTGGCACTTCAGTGTCTCCTTCGTTGTAATCAGGTGGTATATTTCCGTTAGATCTGTTGTTACCCAAGCTAAGTAAGATGAAACTAACAAGTATTTGTTGGAATCAAACCAAAAATAATAAGTACGTAAATCACTTTGTAAGTATTTATTTACGTCATTAATTCTCTTTAATGGTTTATACACATATGATAGTTTATTTGGTAGATTTGAACACTTGGCCTTTGATATGGAGGACACAATACATTTGATATAAAGTTATATACCCTGTATATTTAGAGGTCTCTACGGACTGCTACATTCATTTTAAAATTAGGAAATATGTCAAGGATCACAAAAGTAACTTAATGCATTGCTGTAACATTGCAAATTTGAGACTTTTAGTTTTTTTTATTAATTTTAATTCAGAGACCATGTTTTTTTAAAACTATTCAGACGTTTCAATGAAATTCAGTGCTAATATTTCTTGTTCTTACACAGCTTATGCTTACATGTTAGCTCTTTTAAAAGGACTGGTCAATATAAATGCATAATTTATTATAAAATAAATATATGACAAAGATATCATCACCATTGTTTGCATACATATTGTTCGGATATACTGTAGTTTAATATGTATACCAAATTTGGCTTTGCAGTATTTACAGGTCTAAAGAAATGCAGCCGGATAGTGACACAAAGGTACGACGAAGGTCGATGATAAAATTCCTCCTTCACGTTAGGCAAAACATCTGCTTCAAAAATTTACGGAAAACTGAAGGAAATTTATCGTTTTGAACGTTTTGACCCCTCTACGGAATGGACTCATCCTTCCTCGTCTGTACTCGAAAAGTCAACGGACAAAATCATGATCACTGTCTTTGGGAAATGGAAGGTTTATTTTTTCTCGATAATCTAGAAAAAATTCAAAGCATTAAGAAAAAAAATATATTGTGAGTATTTAGATAAAGTAAATAGAGCCATTAAAACCAATGCAACGGATCCTAGAAAACCTTTTTTTCATTAAAGTAACGTCCGCCCCCATACGACGCAATTGACTTTTGGCAGAGATCAAGGCTCTCGGTTGAACTGTAGTGCCTTCTCCCCTACAGCTCTGATCTAGCGCCCAGATTTTTTTTTTATTATTATTTGGTAACTTGAAGTCTTCTCTACGTGAAAGAATCTTTAACTGACAAAGAACTGATTTCCAAGGTGAACGCATGATTTACAAACAAGAATATAACTTTTTTTTTTTTAAAGTGCTTTCGCGGAAAGAAAACAGAGTTGGATAAAATGCGTTGCAAGAGAAGATACAGTACTTATATCGATCGATGATGTTCTATAGACTTTTACATTATATAACATCATATGCATATCCCTTGCATAAAGATTTTTATCTTCGATTGTGTTTATTAGGCCTACTTATTGACCGGACCTTATATCGTGAAAAAAATGTTAAGTGGAGGGAAATCAGCGAATCCTGACAGAAATCTTACTGACAGTAGGGCTCCTAGCATTAGCGTAACGTAACACTAAGCAAATTAACGAATTCGGAATTTCAAGTGATTATTGAAATTAAGCACTTCGCGCTGATATTTAAATGTACAATGAGTTCAGACCTTGCCTTGAGACTGGCATAACAAATTGAGTCAAAGTCGAGTACAGTAAGTGCTTTTAAATTGAGTGTTTATATGGTCGCCAAACGCCAAGGGATATCATAGCCGAGGGAAGTTTATGATGTTTCAGACAACCTACAAAGTATTAGGTCAGTCAATGAGAAGGTGTTATGACGATTTTTTTTATAAATCTCATTCACTTTATATGTTTCAATGTAACTGTGTGCGATTGTTTATTTTATCTTGTTCACGTCTACTTTTAGGTAAATACGATTTTTTTTTAGGTTTGCTTCAAATCTTATTTGTTATTATAAGTTGAATTTCATGTTTAAGACCTTTAGGCAACTTTGGCGTAGGCTGAATGGATGATGATGAGAAAATTGGTGGGATGAAGAAAGTGTGAGGAAACGAGAGAACCCCAAGAATACCCACGCACACTATGTTTGTCCACCACAAAGCCCACATGGCATCAGCTGGGATCGAACCGAGGACCCCCACGCAGATGAGATGAGGGCTCTAACCGTTCAGCCACCGCGCCATCCTTATTTTTCAGGTAAATCTTGTTCTTTTACTGACATAAGTCACAAATTCATATGGTCTTTGGGGTCCGACAGTTATCCTAGGAGTTTGATGTAGGCCGTGGTTAAAATTAAGTGTGATGGTCTAAATACAAACATAGTAATTACGCACAGAGGACAGAGCATAAAAGAAAACTTAGCTTTCAGGAACTTCGAACTTCAATACACAAAGCTTTTCGGCTGCTGAACCATCGAGTGTCTTTATGTATACAGTATAATAATATATCACAGTCATATTCGATCTACTACTGGATAAGGCTTTTTCTCGGAGGGAGGAGATTGGTTTACTGCTCGCACGCTGACCAGACGGGTTGGGAGAGGCAAGCCGAAGCTCTGAACTGTGATCGCCACTGTCTTTTATTCATAGCATCTCTCCAATTGCATCGCGATGCTGGGTGGGCACCGTTCCAGACCCATAAACCTTGGAAAAAATCTTTGGCAGCGCCGGGAATCGAACTCGGGACCCCTCAATCCGTAGTCAGCAACGGTAACCACTAGAGCAACGGGGCGGAAGACAAGTACATTGTGGGGCCGCAGTGGCTCAGTTATATAGTGCTCACCTCTCACGTGTGGGGTCCCCGGCTCGTGTTTTCAATTGTATTTATGGCCTTCAGGCATCTAAGTGTCAGGAGGAGATAGGGAGGAGAAAGGAGAAAGGATTCGGGAAGGTTTCGGCCAGGGCCTATGTTGAAGGTGCCATCCCGGCATTTGTGTGGTGCGACTGAGGGAAAACCCTGAAAAAAACTCAGGATGGTCGCACCCACGACCTCCCGAATACTACGTCAACGCTCTACCACTGAGATACAGTGGATCGGTTCCCCGGCTCATGTCATGTGGGCTTTGTGCTGAAAAACACTGAGTACGTGGGTTCTCTTGGTGTTTTCCAGTTTCCTCCCACTCCACCAATTCTTCTATCACATCTATTGGGTCTAGCCAAACTTGCCTAAAGGCCTTAAATAAAATTCAGCAAGTAAATTGTGCTTGAAACATGTACATCCAGTGATGCCCAACCTTGTTTTGCCCATGAAGCACAAAAATTCAACACGATCTTCGCGGGCCAGAGCACCCTCTGACATATTTTTATAAGTTTTCTCCTTACAGGGGTGTCAAATTATCTTTTCACCAAGGGCGCTGAGGCGCCAGCTACGTTCCTGTAAGGAACAATTACTTATTCCCTTCCAAGAGACTTAATGATTATCAATATGTTTTATGTTATTAGTATGGGTTGCATTATGTTTTTTTTTTCTCAGTTGGGAAAAGTTAATTTCATGTATAGATTAAGGTGATTCAACTTCTTTGTGGTGAACAAAAGTACGGTAACATATGTGGCGGGCCGGAAAGGCAAAAATCTGCGGGCCAGATCTGCGTCACGAGCCTTACGTGGCCATCACTGATGTACATCATATCCCTCCCGTCACTTGTGACTTATTCTCCAAACGGTGGTTGATCTTTTCCCGCGGTAAAGGCAATGATGCGTGGCACCAATGTTTTGAAAAATCATGTCTCTCAGACGCTTGCTTCCAAAGTTTCAAAAGCAACTCAGAACAGAAGAAACCAGGCAATCAGCCATAAACCTGTCAGCAGATGTGTTGGTGAATCCGTCTAGGCATCGCGAGAGTGGACAGAAGGAAAGAGACAGGGGAAATGTACTTTTGGGCAGTGCGAGAGAAGAAATGAAGGAGAAAAAAAGGAGTCAAATGGTAATCAACGCGCTACAACGATTTACATTGAACCCTTGCCACAAGATCAAAGCTATTTTTCCTAACAGTGCTTTAAGGCTCAATCCAAGTGGGTTTTCCCGCCTTTTTCGTTTTACGTGTATTATTCAGAATCCCGTGCAGGTTAACAAGATTTAACTTTCAGGGACCAAAGTTCATTACGTACTTCAATAACAAGTTCAATTAGCTTTAAGGAAATATTAGTAATAACTATAGGATTGTGTGCTGACACTTTTGGGACATTACTCTGTCCCAAAAAATTCTGCACACAATCCTGAGGTTACTATAGTAGCATTCCTTTAAAACTAATTGTACCCACTATTAAAATACGAAACTAACTTTGGTCCGCGAGATTTAAATTTTGTTTACCTGCACTGAATTTTGAATAACTGATGTAAAACGAAAAAGGCGGAAAACCCCACCTGGATTGAGCCTTAACGTTCCGAGTCCCCCATCTTCTTATTCTCATGAAACAGAACGCAAAATATCATTTCTTAGAGCCTCTGTAAATAATACATCCACATGTTTTTAATGAATATAAGAATTATCCATTTGAAGATGGTTCTGGTAACATTCGAAACGTAGTTAAAAATTAATTAAGTCCAACTTCATGAAAGTTCAAATGGTTATTACCATTGCTTTTAATTTATCATAAATATCAATCACAATCTTGTATGCCTTTGAAAATTGTTTCCGGATATACAATTTCTTACCGAAATGACTTGAATTTCACTTAGAAAATTTTAAAGAAAGATAAATACATTATGGTTGTTTGAATCGAGACCGTGCCCACATCATTTATCACAAGTTAGGGGAAGAAAGGGGTAAAGCTAACTAAAACACAGTCTAAGCTAAATAAATATATAAAAGAAAATTACACTGTTTTCACATGAAAATTACTCCATTCTTTACACTATTTGACTATGAACATTGTATAAGAAATTAATTCATGCTAATCGATAGATCTTTGGTCCCTGAAAAAGTACGTCGGAAATAATCATCTTAAAGCTTAATAAAAACTTTTACATACTGCTAAATTTACTATGACTATACTTTGTCCAAGGGCTTATGCCGGTTGACCTTGAAGAACGAGAAAGAATTGCGACAAGGCAGCCAATGATAGGCACAAATTTTGGGGCTATTCATTCTGTAAGTGCGGAAGCAGCCGGTGGCAAATACGAACATGAACGAAGCTTTCCGATTGCATCTAGAAACATTTCATTGGATATCGCTCGTACGAAACTCACCGGCCATAAGCCCGCGGACAAACTATAGCACTGATTAACATATCACGACGAACTGAATAGAATTGTTGCACCTATTGTACGACAAAGTTATATTTTATAATAGTTTTAGCAGGTAACTTACCCTATTTAGCTCATTTTTTTTAAGTTCCTCTTTGTACATGATAAGTTAAGGTACATCGATAACAAACTACACAGTAACAACAAAGATATATGGGAGAATACCTTATAGGACACTTGTACTCATACATAAACATCATACACAACGTAACATTTTTCACAACACAAAATTCACTCTTTCCTGCCATGCACTCATTATAATTACACCTCTGTCTTTTCTGCCTTTTCCTTTAAAAAGAAAATGTCCACTTTTCATGGCATTTTTGATACAATCCATGGAAGTTTTCCAGTCTTCTTGAAGGTCCAGTAGTCGTATCCCAGTTTCCCTACTACAAGGACAATTAACGAGGCCAAAATTCCGTTGATGAGGTCCAGGGTGTTGATACCATTTCCCGTTTCACAGATATTTGTTCTTTTTAGCTCGGTTATCTGTTTAAGAAACAAAATTGGAATTGTTAGCTGTTTTCTTTTCTATGAAATGGATTTTCGTTTGAATATATAAAAACAAGAAAACTAGAAACACACTACTGGAATATGCAGTAGTACGTAAGATAATCAACCAATATTATAACGGGTTAGGTTTTACTTACAGCATGAAAAGAAGTATAGTCACATCAAATTATAGAACGGTTGTTTTCCTATGAGGAAAAAAAATATACCACTTTAGCATTTTGTTACCTTCCCGCGTCTGTGAATAAGTATTGAATTAAGCAGATTCTTAGTAATATTGGCCCCAATTTCCCATCATTCTTGTAAAAGCACGCCCTTCAGGTGCTCCTTGCTGGTTACCTTGTGTTTACGTACGCTGTCCCCACGATATTCCATAGATGTTCGAAGGGACTAAGGTCCGGTAATTGTGGTGGAGTATTTAATTAATTCGGGTTGTTGTAGACAATCCACATAGAAACTTTTTCGGCAACGTTTTGAGATCGTTGTCAGGCTGAAAGTAGAAATCTTGCGACAAGCCCAGTTTATTTGTACCTTTTTAAAAAGATTTTGTTGCGAAATATTTGTATATTTTTCCATTGTCCCATCAATAAACGTAAGTTTTCCCACTCCACAAGCTGCCATACACCCCAACATCATGTCAGACGGTAGATTTGATATTTTCCAAATCCAACTTTGTATGCCTTTTCCCTTACATCATAATTCGTTCATAAATATCATGAATTACTTTCGTTAGACAATAGCTTACTCAGCCGCTCTGAAGCCACATTTAAACCTTAACTACGAAAGTTGCTATGCAAATTGATTCAACAATATTTAATGGTGACATGCTATTGTTAATTTTATCTTGAATTATGGATGTTTCGGATTTTTAATGATATTTGTATCGTCTGCATATAAGATATATACTTCTCTAATTTAAGTGGGCATATCATTTATGTAAAAAGTGTTGGTTTTAGGATTGATCCTTGTGGGAACCCTATATTCATCAATTGTGGTCTGTGCTTAGCAATGTATTTGGACTCTTCATTTTAGTCGGAGTCTTCATCACCACTTTCAAAAACATATCCGACATAAGAGAACTTGTATATTCTGTTAAAAATCTAATTTCCTTTATTGTGGGAATATTAGTTTCGATTAAAAAACGCACCCTATCGCTGCAGTATGAAAACATGTCGACTAGGAGCAAAACATAGTGATCATATTTAACCAATGTAACAACTGGCTCTCGTAAACGGTATTAGGGGTACTGCATTAGCGTGGTGAAATTCTATGTCCCGGACAGAAGACAAGTGCAGAAGACTCGCACTCAAATGAAGACTCCAAATACATAAGTAAGCGCAGATGAAAACCACAATTTATGAATATAGGGTATCCCACAAGGTTCAGTCCTAGAACCAGTATATTTTACATAAATGATATGGCTACCTAAATTAGAGAAGCTGAACATATCTCATATGCAGACGATACAATATCATAAACAGTCCGAAACATCCATAATTCAAGATAAAATTGACTATAGCATGTCACAAATTAGTTTCATGGTTTACAAACAGTAATTTATTGTTAAACGCTGGCAAAAAATCCTGCTTGTACGTCCACACTCATCAACCTAGTTTGAAAATGTATCCAATATTTCGAACATTCATAAAAGTTTTGACAACTTTAAGAATAAAATAAACTTCGTTGGAAGTTTAGTTTTCTTCAATTGATATGAACTTACTAAACGAGTTGAGTAGATACGTACGGTCTTTATACATAACGTTGGGTATATGGAAGATACTTCCCCCCTTCAGAAACGACGAAAATTGTGAGAAATCACACGATATTGGTCACGTGTTGTCGTAGTAATGGATCACATAATCTATGCTTAACTCAGGCAATAGAGCACCCTTCATTTCGACATGTGTAGACACGTGTTTCGCTCCCTCTATCCAATTGCTTTTCCAGACGCTGGTTTATTGATCAATACTTGTAGATGAGAAGGAAAAGTCACGCAAACATACATACATACAGAAGAGTCAAACAGAGAAATAACAATTTTTAGCATACTCAAACACACACAGATATGCATACATACAGATACACATGAAGTTAGGTATATGACGCATTTAACGCTATTGTCTGTGGATTTTTATAGCTATATTCGGGTCAGTGCATTTGAGATAAAGGATGTTTACAGGAGAAATAACGCAGCTACAAATTATGGGTAAGTACAATATTAAAAGTTTTCCAGTGTTTTAAAGTAAATATTCCGAAAGAAACGTGTTTCTAATACATTTTTACAAATAATATTGAGTTGATGTATCATTTTTATAGTATTTCTGGTTGAAATAGCAATGATTGTAGAGTATAAACGATCAATTTAGGCTTCAGATGTCGCTATGTTATCGAAAGACCAGAGTTCATAACTCAATCAGAGTCGTTTTGCTTATGCTTAGTAGCAAGCAGCATAGTCGCCACAGCATTAGACCGAGTCAGGTTCAAACCCCGGTACTCCTGCTTAGGAAAAATAGCGCATCAGATCAGCTCAACTTTAGATCCCTGCTAGATTTAAAGATGCATAGTCGCCGGATCAGAGGTTTAGGGTTCAATTCTGGGGCAAAGCAATACATGTTTAACTAGGGGAAAGCAGGCTAGCTGCCATGACTCGAGATTTGAAGTTTATTTAGAGAGACAAGGACTGGTCGATATGGCATTAGAACGTCTCAGGATTCAAACCTGAACATTTTTAACTAAAGAAAGGAGAGCTAGTCGGTATAATATTGAAGTTCAAAGCTAGTTACTCCTACCTAGAGAGAATCGGGATCGAACCGAAGATCCCGCATACCAGAGATGACCGATCTACAGCTAACCCACCGCGACACAAAACGAATCTGAAGCTGGCTGCTTTTCTCATGGCTTGTTCACTTTTGGTGTTGCACCATCCATAGCTGAATGATGGCTAGGAAATAGTGCTCTTTCTAGTTTAAAGTCATTTGACGGTAGACCAATATCGTCAATGAAACATACAAGCTTAAGTTATGTGTACAATCACAAGGGAGGCCTGCTCGGTACGGCATTGAGACTCAAACCTGGCTACTCCTGCTTACGCCTACTCGGTACAATATCGGATATAACTCTACCTTTACTTAATAGGAAAAAAGCAGTATAGTTGGGATTC
>JAGDQP010067033.1:0-11203 GCA_022664845.1 Lepisma saccharinum
GGAACGAGTATCATTTTTTGAAACTGTGAAGTAGCCATACTATCGATTAAATAAACTGCCTGCGACTGCACTTAATACGGGCGCTAATAATAAAGGTAAAAGTGCAACACCCTTTTGACTTAATAGTTTACGTTTGCTCTTAAGACTGGATATTGCAAGAGCAAGAGCACGAAGCGTCTTCTTATGACGACGTAGACGTTGCTTCTGACGAGGAGAAACCGGGATGTTGCCCTTTATGGTATTTTTAGCCACTTGTGCTACAGTCCGAATAACACCTCCAGATGCTTTTTGTAATAGCAATTTACGTTTTTTGCCTTTGCATTTACACAGCGTACGGAGCGTTTTATAGTGATGCTTCAAGCTCGACATCTTGTTACCGACTGAGCATGATTGGAGTATTCATGTCTTTTACATGTGTGTACACGTGCATGCTTTCATCTGGAAAAATTTGACTACGTATACGTAACGGATCAAGGGTTTGTTGAGTTAAATCAAATAACAAATAAGAATGAGGTTTGACTGTAGCTTTTTCAAATACCTTTACAATACCCTTGCTATGATGAGGCATAATTTGACGTGCCAAGTATTGGATTTGTAACTTATCACGTGGGGTTTTAAAAACTACGATATAATGAGCATTAAGAGATATATCACGTGCATGTTTACCTTTTGGAAACAAATTTTGTACAATAAATATTACAGATAAACTTTTATGATGCGCGAATTTAGTAAATAGGTCTGCCACGTGTGCGTTAGTTTCAGTCATCAAATCATCAAGAATTAATAATGAATTAGGTTGAATCTCTAATGTTTCCATGTCTGGAATTTGATGATGAAATCAAACGTTAGATACACTAAAGTTTGGTACCGCCGCTCCATAGCACCAAACAATTTCTTTAAACTGAACAGAAAACATTTTATTACGATGTTCAAGTAAACGATTAACAAAATAAGTTTTACCAGAGCGGGAAGGTCCCGCGACCAAAAGCGTACAAGGGTGTTGAAAGGACAATATCTCGATTTCAACTACTCCAGTTGCAATTGAGATTTCCTTTTTATACCGTCATGGACACGAGCCCAACTTTCCTAGCTATTGACACACACACACACACACACTTATGCACCACAATATCCATAGGGGAGTGTCTTAAAGTCTGTTGTTGTTATGTCCTGTATAACACGTCGTCTCTTGTTATTTGTCATCTGATGTGTTTTCGTCTCGGGACGTGACACGATGACGAACCCTGGCTTTCTGCAGATATTATTTGGGGAAAATATTACCCTGTTTTCCGATTTTTCCATAACTAAATTATAAAACAGTTCAAAATTAATTTCTTGACGTGCCCTGTAATTAAGAGTAATCCCCCGAATTTTTATCACATCTTCAATTTTTCCCGTACTAATTTCTCTTTTTAGGACCCAACCCAATAAACCAAATGATTTCCCATCCAGGTTCAATTTCATCAGTTAGCTGTCCCAAATAATTTCCAAGATAAAGCGCGGGCTGGTCATACTTATTTTGAATAAACATAATTGAATCAGTGTCTACATACAGTAATTTATCGTAGCCCACTTTTTCAATTAGTTTATATAGCCGGAGTCGTGCCCAAGATGATATAAAGGCGGCAAGGCAAACGTTTGAGAAAGGGAGCGGCGCATTTTCTTTCTCAACATCCCGATATGTTACAATAAGATGGCGATGTCCGATCGGAACAACGGTTGATACCTCATATTGAGGGGACAGCAGGAGGCTGAGAAATGTCTGACTGTCCGTTACAACACAGGTTAGAGCGAGGTCGGTTCTTTGACCCCATTTACCAAATAGAGAATTCAAGAAGATTTTGGATATATATCTCAAACCTGGATTATGAGAAATATTATTGTATTCCATTTTGATATTTTTATGTTCTTCATAGTTTTTAAAATATTCTCTTTTTTGTTCCTCAGTTTCGCACTCTGCAACGAAACTACTTGCCTCTTGTTTCATTCGTAGAAAGCTTCCAACATAGTCTTTGAATAATCCTGTTTTCATCTCGAATTCCCATACTTTGTGGATTTCTTTGACTATGTATCCTTTTTTGATAGCCTTTTGAAGTTCGGGTGAACAGAACGTGCCTCTAAACATCCGTTGTTCCGAGTCGTGTTTACATTCCCCGATATTTTTTTCTTCCATACATGTTCGACACAAGCCGAACATTATTCTAGAATGGCAATTCATAGCTAAAAGTGGGATTTTCAGGGTTCTCGGGGGTTCTACCGTGCAGTCTATTAGACCCTGAACTTTGCTTATATCGGGGAAATTGGCCTTGTACACCTCGGGTCCTCCCACTGGCAACGGTTTTGTTGTCATTACCCAAGGATATGAAGTTACATCTACGTAGGAATTTTTTTCATTTTCTGAACATTTGTACAAGGACCTGAAAGATTCTGTTCTGCCACCCTTGAATGCATCCTTTGGACTAAGACCTCCATCCAGCGTGGCACCGTGTGTCTTAATAAAGTCCTGGATTCGCCTATCATTCTTTACTTCCTTGTCCCACTCGCATTCCCACATGACAATAACTTTGTTTTTCAATGTTTTTTTTCAAATATTCAATTTTCTCCATGGTCCGTGCATATTTTTGCTCCATGGTTTCCCCGCCATCGATGGCTTTGTGCCTGAGGTAAGGAAAACAAAGAGGACACCCATGATTGTAACACCCTTCGTATTCCAGCGCGGTTTTTGTTTTTTTCATAGCCATCTACCTTATATTTTCCAACTTTCCATTCACCTCTATTCGCGGCATGCCGGATTTTTTTTCCTTGAATGTGGGACATATAACTGAGCCACTGCACGGCTTTTTTACTCTGGCGGTCTCGGTGCTCAAATCCGCGTGGAGGGATAATCGAAATAGTCTCTTCCGGTAGGTAGAGAGTGCGAAACACTTTAATGGCCATGCTTGCGATAGTTGATGATACAAGAAAACACTGCAGACCATCCGTACGTTCTTCAATAATGTTTAAAAATTTTACTACGGCACTAGCTAATATGTGTACATCATTCCTGCAATACTATAATAATTCTTGCTTGATATTGAGTTTATAGTCTTGTTTTACGCATTCGTCATGCCATTCCTTCAGCGCTTTGTATTCTTCCTCTGTCCGGCTTTGGGGGTCAAAATATTCAAAATAAGGAATGAGATCATTGTAATCCTGATTTTCAGGCACATTAAACAAGTAGGGAAACTCTCCTTTCTTCAAGGTATTTTGTAACCCTAAAGTTTTAGGGAGTTTCGCCAGTTTGACACCCATGTACAAAAAAGTGTCCCGGAAGATGATTTTCTTGCTACCCAAAGCCATTTCTATAATCTTTTGGCCCTGAGCAATAATTTTCAGCTCTTTGCCAAAACCTTGGTCCACTAATAAAGCCTTGGCGGCCAGAATCATATCATACCTGCTTCCGTTTTGGCTTAAAACCAGTCTTCTCGAACGAAGGACGTTCTTTTAATACATGGACTATGAACTCTTTCATTGTCTTGAAGGAGAAATCACGGATACCCCCATTTTCCGTGTGTCCGCAATCCATGCATGTGTCGTCTGAATTCTTATCTTTACATTCATTACATCTGTGGGTCAAACATACCAAGTTTACAATATGCTCACGCTCGCCCTTCGTATTTGGACCAAGTAGCATTGTTTCGACATCAAATATAATATACAAATATTTCATGTAATGTTCTGGTTTCAGTTTTTTTACAAAACATTGGTGGGCTGGCATGACGTACTTTTCACATTGTCTACAGTAATGTTCTCCGCATTCATGTGGCTGTTTCTTATTTTTTCTTTTCCGCATATCGATGGTTACACGACAACTCGGACACTGCTTCACATTGTAACATATGGCCTTACCCTTGTCAAGTACCTTTTCATGATTTCTATAGCATTCAAGAGAAGGAAATACTCTTTTGCAAACGGAGCAGGGAAATCGACCTTTTTCCTCATCAGAAATTGTATGACTTACTTCGCAGTAGGAACATTTAAACTTACACTCATGGTTATCTTTATTCCCATTATAACCCTTCAAGCACAAAGGGCAGTAGTGTTTTACTCTCTAATACGATTTAATAAAGCCAATTGCACTATAATGCCCATTGCTATAGTGAATATAAAGCTGCTTTTCAGCTTCAGGTCCTGCGTATCGAATAGTTTCCTCCCTTGTCCCTGCATTCCTCTCATATACTACAAGTCTATAGCGTGGAAGTTAATGCCGCTGGAATTGATTGATTTCCTCGACACCACATCCTTTTAGGCTCTGTACATCAACCCCTGCTTTCTCACACAGATCTTTGGCTTCATTGACCCAGGCATTTGGACAATGAATTAAATCCTGAAGATTGTACACTTTATACCTGTTACCCTCAGCTTTTGCTCTGGCCAATACCAAACTCTGTGAGAGACAGTAGAGGTCTACTGGAGGCGAAATGATGTATTTCTCGAGGAAAGCAGTCATTTCCATGATTTTATCCTGGCGTTTAGTTACTCTCCCTCTTCCTTTGTATGGATTCACAAAATGTACCTTTATGTTCACTTGGCCTAAAAGGAAGGTTTCATTACTCTGAATGACGTTTTCTATGGAACGTAAAATTACATCTTGTGAAAGTTCATCCCTTCGTCTGCACCCCACATACATCGGTCTATTAACCGTGGAATTACTCGAATCCAACGTTAAACCGACGTAAGCCTCAGCTTCAACGTCGGGAATAATATTATCCAGTGCAAAGGAAAAGAGATTCGCAACATAGGCCTGTACGTCATGTGCATTTACACCGGAAGTTGGCTCGATAATTATTTGTCTTCCTTCAATTCCAAAGTTGCGATACATACGGTTACTACGAGAAACGATTTGAAAATTATTATGATTAGTAGAGACATTGCTACTACTGTTTGCATTACCCGCACCTTGGTTTCCAGCACCGTATAAGTTATTGCCAGGAGGTACCCAATCCTGCCATTGATCATCATTAATATCATTTATCATGTGTTCCATGATCTATTCATCTAGATTAAAATGATGTAAATTAATATTCTCAAGTAAGCTTTCATCATCAGCATTATCATTTTCGACTTCAACATTCCTTTGATCAGGGTTAGTATTATCCTCGACGATAACTTGCACATCATTATCGATAATATTATCCTCAATCACCATCACCTCCTCTTGTCTTGAGGGACCAGGTTGGTTGGAAACATTCGTGTGAACGGTAGAAATATCACTAAACATCGCACTGGCCACTTCATTCACAATACGATCCACTTCCAGATCCGTATTGCTTTCCATCAGAGCTTCCATGCTTTCATCCCCGAGTAAGGGACTGAAAACAGGGAACTCCTCCGGCATAGCTGTAGTGGAAGTGGAAGCCACTGGAACAGATTCCACGACCACCTCATTCTGATGGTTTTGTGTACCCCGTACACTATTACGTGAAGTATTAGCATAAGGGATACGTTCACCACCAGGAATAAAAGGCAGCATTGGAAACTGTCCCAGTGCAGCATAGAAATTATCCCCGTCGCGTCTCCCCAAAAATGCATATACGGCATCAGAATGAATGCGGTCACAATCAATCATACCTCTGCCAAATAAATTATCAAATTTCCTTCGTAGTAATTCAATTTCGCCCTCAAATCTATAAGGAACCGTATTGAACAAATCGAGAATGTCTGCCACGTTTCGACAGGCATTAACGATTTCCTCTATACGATCCATACACATCTCTACAAGATGAGCAATAAACATTTTACTTACATCAATATTTACGGGACGATGACCTTGAGCCTGCAGATAACACAACCATTGCCACGTGCGTATCAATTTGTCACTAGTATTCAGGGCTCCAGCGTGGAAGGCGGCAAACATGTTCTCAATAGTAGTGACCATGATTCTAAAAAGAGATACATACGTCTAATGAGTGATGGACAAAAAACATTATATTACATGTAGTTCTCACAAAAGTTAGAAAATACAAAGAGTAAAAGTGATTTCTTGATTCATATTTTCTTCTAAGATAAAAACAAACAAAACTTTGGCTTGGCATGTATGATTTTTTTCTAAAATTGTTTCTAACAAAAGAGATATATTTTCAATCGAGTTGCCAAGATAAGTAATTTTCAATTATCATATCAACGAAAAGTAGTTCAAGTTTCTACAAAATGTAGAACGATAAGTTTAAAAAACGAAAACTAGATTTTTAGGAATGTAAAAAAAAGACTAAGTTTTATTTTTTTGTTAGTTTTCTGAACGTTTAGGTTATTTATCTAAAAAAGAAAAAATCGCCTGGGTGTTATTATTATAACATTTTTTCCCCTTATTTTGATAGTTACACTTGTGCTGATAAGAAAACAAAAGACATGGACGAGTGTGAAACATAAAATAGAAAGAAAGCTTTGACTTTGGGTTCAGAAGCAAAATGTTTTTAAAATTCAACTTACACTGATTATTCAAGATACAAGTCGCAACACAAGATCAACACAAAACGGAATGGCTGATGAACTTTCAAATCCTAATACAAAATGGACTGGTTCCGAATCTGTAACAAAAAAAAGAAAATTATTTTCAATAATATGATGTTCGTTAATTTTAAATGTTTTTCACCAACTTAAAAATACTTTTTTTTCCACAAGAGAAACAACAATGCCTATAATACGGACTTTTATTTTCTCTGAAGGTTAGACCATACTTTTTGATTAGTTTTTTTTTCTGTTTCAAATTTTCTTTTCATAATTATTCTTAAAATCTTTTCTTTTTTACCAACACTTTTTTTAAAGCAATTACTTCTTACGAAATTTTTTCTTGTTAAAACTTTTTGTTGAGAAATTTTCGTGTTAAAACTTTTTGTTCCAATTTTTTTTCACAATTACTGTTAAGATCTTTTTTTTATTAAAACTTTTTTAAGAAATTCTTTTCTTAAGATTTCTTCCTCCCCACTAAAACTTTTTTCTTACTAAAACTTTTTGATCCAATTTTTTTCTTACAAACTTTTTTCTTGTTAAAACTTTTTGTTCCAAAATTTCTTTTCACAATTATTCTAAAGATCCTTTTACCAAAACTTTTTTTTTAAATTCTTAAGATTTTTTTCCTCACTAAAACTTGTTACGAATTGTTTTTCTTTCTTATTGAAACTTTAAGTTCCAAATTTTCTTTTCACAATTATTCTTAAGATTTTTCTTTTTTACCAAAACTTTTTTAATGAAATTCTTTTCTTAAGACTTTTTCTATCTTAGTAAAACTTTTGTCTTACAATTTTTTTTAATTTTTTTTAAACATTTTTATGTATGCAATAACTTTCATACTCTCTCAACTGAAATACCCTCTCAAATGCTGCTAAGGTCGTTAATAAAAAACCATTTTGAGTTCTCATTCTTCAAACCCTATCACTATTGTAATTAATAAACAAATATGTTACTCTTTCTTTAAAGTACACTTCCGGCATCCAAGTGTGTTTAAAACAAATTCCTGTAAATCTTTTCATTTCTGAAATACATTCAAATTTTGAAATGTTATTCTCCTCTTGGTCTAAAAATTTTATTTTTGAAACAGTTAAGTCGATACTCTAAAATGTTGTTCTTTTTGTTTTAAGAATTTTTATTAGTTAGATTCTCTTCATGGTCTAAAATTATCAAGTGTAATTGCAAAAGTTAAATCAAAACTGTAAAATGCTGTTCTTGTGGTTTTAAGAATTTTCATTAGTCAGATAGATTGTTTTCAAGGTCTAAAATCAAACATGTGTACTTGCAAGAGTTGAGTCAAAACTGTAAATTAATATAACAACGAATATAATTCAACTTACTTTGCTTTTCCTTATTTTCAAGGATATCCAATAATAAAAATATTGTAATCAACGAATATTAATTCCAAATCTGGAAATATAGGAGACAAAAAGTTAATATCAGACAGCAGCAAATTAACGTCTGGTCTACTCAACAGACAAACTCAGAATGCAGTCCCCCTTGCATGTATCGGAAATAAACGACGCGACAGTTACCCTCCCCCTCTGTGCAACTTCTCTAAGAAAACCATATGGTCATTCATATTCATACATGTGTATCCGCTTCACGTGCACCGGAAATGAAAGAGACGACAGACACCCTCCCTCCATCTCCTCTAAGAAAACCATATGCCAACCATGTGGTCATTAAGCGCAACACACATGTATCCGCTAAACGTGCACCGGAAATGAAAGAGACGACAGACAGCCTCCCTCCATCTCCTCTAAGAAGATCATATGGCAACCATATGGTCATTAAGCACAGCACCGGAAATAAGAGGCAACAGTCACCTTCTCTCCAACTTCTCTAAGAAAACCATATGGCCATTAAGCTCAGCACACGTGTATCTGCTATGATCTCCCCTCACCCATCGCCTTCTCCCATGATGTCACAATGCGCATGCGCAGCTCCTACCAATTGGGATTCGCTTTTGTTTTTTAGTCAGTCAGTGTAAAAGAGGCAACTGGGGAAGTCTTTTCATATTTTTAAAACGCATGAAGACTGTTATAAGCATGCTTGCCCTTCCATATTGCTAAGGTTTTGAAATGGGTGATGGGAGACGGGAGAAAGAAGGGTGTACAAAGCCTCCATTTGTGTTTCTCTGGAAATATATTGTATGTCTAAAAACTTGATATTTTCACTTCTCATACAACCCAGAGGCTTCCCAACGGCTTATGGCATCGAAATACTCTACTAAATAATTCATATTTTGCATTCCCTGTCACCTCCCAACATCTTCATATCATTAGTTTAAACTCAAAATCTTAACCCTTTTCTACGTTTTGACGCCATATTTGAAGTCCTATGCGAGCTTTACCATCAAGATAGAGTACTACAATTTTGTTATTTTGTATTCCCTATCTCTTCCCAACATTTTCGTATCATTCATTAAAAGTGAAAATCTTAACCCCTTTCCACGTTTTGACGCCATATTTGAAGTCCTATGTGAGCTTTAGCATCAAGATGGAGTACTCGAATAATGTTATTTTGTATTTCCTATCCTTTCCCAACATTTTCATATAATTATTTAAGACTTGAAATCTTAACCCTTTTCCATCCCTTGACGCCATATTTGAAGTCCTATGTGAGCTTTACCATTAAGATAGAGTACTCGAATAATGTTATTTTGTATTTCCTATCCCTTCCCAACATTTTCATATCCTTATTTAAGACTTGAAATCTTAACCCTTTTCCACGTTTTGACGCCATATTTGAAGTCTTATGTGAGCTTTAGCATAAAGATAGAGTACTTGAATCTTGTTATTTTGTATTCCCTATCCCTTCCCAACATTTTCATATCCTTATTTAAGACTTGAAATCTTAAAACTTTTGCACCCCTTTACGCCATATTTGAAGTCCTATGTGAGCTTTAGCATCAAGATAGAGTACTCGAATCTTGTTATTTTGTATTCCCTATCCCTTCCCAACATTTTCGTATCATTTATTAAAGTCAAAATCTTAACCCATTTCCACCCCTTGACGCCATATTTGAAGGTTCCCTAATGGCTTATGGCTTTGATATATGCTAGTAAATAATTCCTATTTTGTATTCCCTATCCCTTCCAAACATTTTCATATCATTAGTTAAGACTCAAAATCTTAACCCATTTCCACTCCTTGACGCGATATTTGAAGGTTCCCTAATGGCTTATGGCTTTGATATATGCTAGTAAATAATTCCTATTTTGTATTCCTTATCCCTTCCCAACATTTTCATATCATTCATGAAAACTCAAAATCTTAATCTTTTCCCGCGCCTTGACGCTATGTGCTATCTTAGCAAGGCCTAGGCATTGATATACACTAATATTGTTATTTTGTATTCCCTATCCCCTCATTTTTTTCTACCACCAGTTAAAAGTCAAACTCTTAACCCTGCTTCATATCTTGGCGTCAGATCAAGTCATACACGGGCTTAGACGATGAAAAGAGTAGTTAAATGTTTCAAATTCCATATCCCTTCCCGACATTTTCCCAACATCCATCAAAATTCAAGATCCAGACCTTTATTATTATTATTTTCAGATACCATATGTAATGTTTAATAAGTGTTTAGCGATAGCCAAATATGGTTAATTTGTATTTCCTAGCCTTCTTCGTATCATTAATATTATCTTACCATTTGGAAGCGCCAATCATTATTTAGAACTCTTTCACGATTATGAAGACACAAACCTAACTCCATAATAATAATGTTTCAAAGCATATACTTTAAAGTAAATGTTGAATTAGTCTTCTGGTTGTATTGCAAAACCATCTCTGCTTTGACTGAGTTTTTATAGAAGAATCCATTTGACAGTGAATTTCAAAGATTGCTTGGTCCCCATTCTACTTTCCAGGTCTTTAAATATCAGTATTCAACGGTATCTCTCTAATTAGCATAATATCACAATAGGATATTATTATTTTCCAATGTAATTATTATATTAATGTAATTCCAATGTAATTATTTAGTTTATATACATATATAAACAGAGTTTTAAGTAGAGGGCGCTTGTAAAAAGAGGGGGCACCCTCAATGGACCAACCGCCCCTGAACGCCCAAGTTTTCATACACTGTTTGCATTCACTTTTCTTAGAAATATTTGCTTTCTATACATATACAAGCCGAGTTTTAAAAGGGCCCCATTGCAAGAGAGGGAGGGTACCCTAAATGGACCATCCACCCCTGAACGCCCAAGTTTTCATACACTCTTTGCATTCACTTTTGTTAGAGATATTTGTTTATATATACAAGCCTAGGTTTAAAAGGGCCCCCTGCAAGAGAGGGGGCACCCTCAATGGAGCAATCCACCCCTGAATGCCAAAGTTTTGATATTCTCTTTGTATTCACTTTTGTTAGAAATATTTGTTTATATATACAAGCCGAGGTTTAAAAGGACCCCTTGCAAGAGAAGGGGCACCCTCAATGGACCAATCCACCCCTGAATGCCCAAGTTTTCATACACTCTTTGCATTCACTTTTGTTAGAGATATTTGTTTATATATACAAGCCGAGGTTTAAAAGGGCCCCCTGCAAGAGAGGGGGCACCCTCAATGGACCAATCCACCCCTGAATGCCAAAGTTTTGATATTCTCTTTGTATTCACTTTTGTTAGAGATATTTGCTTTCTATACATATAAAAACAGAGTTTTAAGGGGGGAGGGCGCTTGTAAATGAGAGGGCACCCTGAATGGA